>VXBT01001846.1:0-100979 GCA_013400235.1 Oriolus oriolus
GCAGCCGGAGCCCCCCGGCCGCTCGGAGGCGCCGGGAGGGACCCGCGGGCGCCCCGTGCCCGCCCGGCGCCGCCGGCAACATGAACCAGACGGCGACCGTGTCCCACCACGTCCACTGCCACTCGTCCCGGGCCGTCAAGGTGGGGCGGGCGGCAGCGGGGCTCCCCGGCCGCCCCGCGCCCTCTCGCTGCCGGCTGGGCGGGCGCGGGGAAGTTCGGCGGAGCTCGGGGCGAGGCGAGGGGCAGCTCCGGCCGCGGGTCCCGTCCCGGGCAGCGGCACCTTCCGAGCGAGCCCCGTGCGGGTCCGTGCCCGAAGTTCGCCCCGAGGAGGCGGCGGCTCGGCACGGAGCTGCCGGTGCCTCCCGAGGCGCTGCTCCGCAGTCCCGGCACGGCAAAGGCGCTGCTTGAGGGATGCGGTGTGAAATCGACTTGTGAGACGTGATTTTGGTATCGTGTGGTCGGAACGATCCGGGACGGGACGAGGCGGTGTGATTGCTGCTGGTGGCGGTGTCCTCACGTGTGGGAGAGTTGTGTGGGTGCTGTGGCTGGGCAGTGAGGGTGATGGTGGCTGGGGGAAGAGCCGAGGGAACAGCGGGCGCTGTCCTCGACCGCCTTCTTCCCCAACCTCTGACAGCATCCTGCCTTTGGATTGATTGAAAACTACGTTCCAGCCGAGTTAGAGTGGTAAAGTGAAATCCCTAACCATATTGGTATTCAGTAGGAAGTATCTCTGGAGAAATAAGTAGGGGTTTTTTTCCTGAAATAAAGTAAAAACTCAGTCAGTGACAATATTTGATTAGTGATTCTTAGTCCTGAAAAAACAGCATCGAGAAATTTTACACCAGCTATTTTGTTTCATAAAATGATGTGAAAGCTTGAAAAGTTCACTTCAGTGCCGTGCTGTCGGTGCTTCAGGGCAGTGGGTGCCAGGCTGTGCTCGGGTTTGTGTGGGGGCAGGAAACCTGCTGGGGCTTCACTCCATGTGCTGCAAAGTTGGGGGGTCTGGGGTTTCTTTTTCTTCTCAGAAGGAGCAGCTGAACTTCACATCATATTAGAAAATTCTCATTTGGGCTTTATCCCGTTAGTGCTGGGAATAAAAATAATGATTTAGAGCTGAGGCAGGGGGGGATTAAAGGTATAAATCTTCGATTAGCACTGTCATTTTTATATAGACTGCATTAGGCTGTGCAGTGTATGATCAGTAATGCAGAATGTCCGCAGGCTCGGGGACGGGGCGGGGGGTTACCTGTGGCTCTAATGACCAGCTGTGTAAGGGATAACTGTGTCTATCACACCCCAGAACAGCCCGTTAGTTTATGCTCATGCTTCAAACAGGCAAGGTCATGGGAAGTGATGAATTACAATTGCCCTGGCCTACTTCAAAGAGTCAGCAAATATAATCTTATATGGCTTAAAACCGTTTCATCCTCTCTAGGTCTATCTCTGAAAGTACTAGAGAACAGAGAACAGATAACAGTGATACTTGCTCTGGGAAGTATTCCCCGTTATGTTTGGAACAGCCAATGCTAATTTTTCACTGACAGAAACATTTATTAAATTCATTTGACTGGACTTCTAAGCCAAAACAACAGCAACCACCAATATCAATATGCCATTAAAAAAAAAAAGAGCCAGAGGAGTCAATAGTCTTCAAAAAGAGAGAACATGAATCAGAGCCTTCTAGACATGAGTGCATTTTACAACCAACACAGTAATACCATGCCATTAGAAAACTGTCTCATTTTTCTGCTCTTAATTCTATGTGTCAGGTGTAAAATGTGCTTTATAAATAGTTTTAAGTGCTTCAGTGCTGAGCCAGTGGATACTCCATGAGAAAGTATTTATGACTGTAGAGAAGCAGTAACTTCCCTATGGTAATGAAGACCTTGTGTTGGAAATTACTTCGAAAATACATCATTAGCGACCAGACAAATATAAATTGCGTTTTAAGCATAACTTCCCAAGAAACAGCGTTAGTGCTAGCAGTTATGAAGATTCAAGAAAAAAGGTTACAGGAAAGCTTCACACCTGTTGAAATGAGATCTCTAAAACCCCTTCTTTAATTCCTCTTATGTTTCTCCCCAACACACGAACCTGTGGCATCTCGGCTCCTGTGTGTTACGAGCAATGCAATGTTACTTCTCAGTGGTTTTTGGGTCAGCCACTCTCTGCTCTGTAATGCGCCATAAAGTCCTGAATTCACAGAACAAGAAGTAGAATGATCCACTTGCCCACTAAATTGAATCCTGCCAACTTCATCCGTGTCAGCTCCCTCTCTGAACCACCCTGGGGCTGCAGGAGGGCTGGTGCTGGGATGGAGGGACACCCCGGCCCTTTTCTCACACCCTTCGTTGCTGAGGGGTGTGTACAACTTTTTGTGTCCATGAACTGAGTCCACTGCATCCAAAGTAGGTTTGGTGACAGAGAAACAAATTGGCAGAGGAAAAGGAATATCAAGTAAGAAAAAAAGCCTAAAGGTACCAAACCCCTTGGATAAAATGCAAAATCTCCTAAAAAAGCCTTTTACCTCTAAGACTTTTTACAGCTTGTTTTGAGATGATTGCAGACCTTACCACCTTGCTGACACTGCTATGAACAATCATCTTTCACTTTGAGATCTGTAACAAAAACTTTTAGGGTCTAGCTGGGAATGCCAAATACCTGCTTCGTTTCTGTGTCATTACATTCTCAACTCTAGGATCCCCCCCATGGCTATGAAATTGGTTTTATTCTTCACATTTTTGGCTCATCTTGTCAACACAGCAAGTAAATTAGCTCTTCCAGGAGAGTCACTGAGTTTTGTGCACTTCCATGTTGTGCTGATGGCCAAATAATTTTTTTAACATTCTTTTTCCTCTGACAGAGAAAAATTCTGTTAAAACATTGTTTGCCTTGCTCAGAGGAAAGAAAGAAAAAAAACCCCACAACCCAGAAAATAGAAAATAATAATTATCTTGGCTGGTTAGGAAAACAAACCAAACATTTGTCTTCAAACCAGTCATTTGTGCAGAACTTACAGGAACTGTGGAATACAAGAGTTTATGTCTTGCTCTTAACACAGTCATGACTACAATTTGCTCTTATTAAAAATAAAAAAAAAGTGAAGTTAAGCTAATATTTCTGTGGCTTTCTACATTCTTTCATAATAAAATATTCTCTACCAGATCATGACTCTGATGTTATCAACCTCATATTGATCTGACTGTGAGCTGGATCATGGAAGGAGTTACTAATTGGCATTTCAGAAGCACATAATTACTGTGTAATATAATATGTATGTTATAACCTTTTACTCTTCTTTCTTTCCTGCTTTCCTTTCAATTTTATTTATTCATTAGCTCTTAGATTGTAAACTATAAAAGGAAAGTGCAGATATGTCCTTAGCAAAAATTCTACAGCAAGTTTCATCAGTGTCCAGGGACTGTATCAGCAAGTTTTACATTTCAGGTTTTATTGTAGTAGTGTTTTGGCACCTGCTAATTGATGAGTAGAGGTGTACTAATAGTTTTCTTATTTACAATTAGGTTGAGGAGCACAGACTTTAAGCGGGTTTGTAGTGTTCCCTTTGGACTTAAATGTGTTTACAGCAACTAAGATTTTTAAACCAAACTTGTGCCTTAACAGGAAACATCTGCCCACCCCTGCAAACTGCAAACACATCTCCTCCTACAGAGAGAAAGAGAGAGAGCAAGAGAGAGAGAGCAAGAGAGAGAGAGAGAGAGAGAGAGAGAGTCATGTGTAGCTGTTCTTGGTCATAAAGGCTGCTCAGTCACACTTTTTGGGTTGAAACTTCAGGTAGGTGGATCTTTGAAAGCCTGCAGGATGTGCACACACACCAGGCCTTGTGGAGACAGGAGAATCACTGCAATCTACCGGCTGTTTAGGAACTAAATCCCTTAAAATGAGAGCAGCATTTCTGAAATCCATTACATCAAAAGCAAGTCACTAACAGATAATCCCAGTGAGTGTTCAATTAGGAACTAGCCAGGATAATACACAGTGAAGGGCACAAGTGTTACAGGGCTGTGTCACTGGTAGGAAGACAGTCTATGGCAGCATAATAATGCAAAAACCCCCACAAATAAGTGGTACATTTAAAAGGAATAGGTTTGCACGATGTTTTGTTTAAGGCAATACAGAATTAGAGCAATGCTGTGCCGTGTACCGACGTTTGTCTCCGTGTGAGGAGCCGCAGCTCCAAGGAAGCGCAGTGTGGTGGTGGCTGTGGTGGCAGGAGGGGACTGGCCCTGGGGACACAGCTCACTGTTGGATGTGGCCAGCTGAAAACGCACACTTGGAACAAAGTAAATATTTCTATTTTCAAAACCAAACAAACCTATGACACTCTTGTGTTTATTGAGACTGTTCTTGAGACTGCCTGGAGGTGGATACTGACCAGTTAGAGGACTCCAAAAATTTTAGATTATAGCACTCATCAAAGAGACTGGCTTGGAGCATGATAGAAATACCTTAAGTGTTGTTGTCTGAATGCATTTGTATTGAGTGGAGCTGCTGGTGTGATTTGTTTGTATTCTGTAGACCAAAACTATGTGCATGATGATACATACCTATGTGTGGGGAAGAAAAGCTAGAGGTCTCTAGGTGGAAATTTGAATAACTAATCAAAAGTTGTAAATATTCCCATTTCCATGTATTACCTTCCTGTATTTTTTCAGTCTTCTTGCCAACATCTGTATTACCAGAGAGTAACCGAGGCCTTTTCCTCCTAAAAAACAGTCCGTCCTGTATCATAAGAGGAAGAGGCAGGAAAGAGGAAAAAAAAACATTTGAAATGCTTATATTTCCCCCTTGCAGTCTATGAAGAAAGAATTACTCCATGTCAAAGGTAACATCAAGATTAGTTAACCAGTACTAGTTAAAAACTAAGGGAGAGGAGGGGAAAGAGCTGCTGTCAAATCCCAAACTGCTGCTGTAAGGAGCAGCACAGTGTCTCCATAGGTGTGGTGCTCAGGCCCAGAGTGTCCCAGCAGCAATTGCCCAGCATTCCACAGCCAAGGTGGAAGTGGTTTGGGTCTCTCCTTGCAGGGGAACTCAGTCCCCTTGCCTGCTGTGACCTTGCTGATGGGGTGTGTTTGCTGGCCCTTCCTTGCCTACAAATTGTTAATGTGCTTTCAAAACTTTCCACTCTTCATTCCCTGCTCTTTTCATAAAACTTAAAAGCAATTGGCAAAAAAAGTGCAAGTACTCCTATATGCATGAATATATACTGATTCTGTGGTATAGATTTGAGATATATAATATATAGCCACCTCCCCCCCCAATGTATTCTATTACATAGACAATTCATGGCTTTCAGTGTAATCCTGATCGTAGGAATTTAGAAGGCAGTCGCTTTAAAACTAATAAACACAAAGATACCTGAATGTGATGATAAATTATAATTAATAATGTGTTAGTACTTTCCTGGATTGTAATCATATAAAAATTTTCCTATTGCCCATCATTACTTTAAGAAATAGGGCACTAAATTTGATTCTCTTCAAAGCCACTTTGGGTCTGTGAGTGTTATGTAACACTTTCCTGAACGGATACCACATCATGAGGAATTTAATCTTTCTCATTCTTTAATACAAAACTGTTTTACTAATCATGTGATAAGAAAATTTTGTGCTTACTTTGTTCAGTATTTCATTCTTAAACTTAGCATAATAAGACCTGCATGCAGTCGAACACCTGAGCATTGTTTTGGAATTTGCTTAGGACCTTTCTTGTTTAAAGATTTTTATCTGAGGTCCTCAAATTGAATTATAAATGTTAAGTTATGCAGCATCCAGGTTTGTGACTGCACTGTGTTAATCATTTGACAGGTTTTTGGATCAGTGACTTTGACTTCTCATGTGCTGACAACACCCAGTGTTACGGGCAGCATGTGCCAGAAGCAAAGCAAAATTAACTTCTATGATTCTTAAAAATGAGGCACCTGATGTGGCAGAATGCCTTGGGGGCTCTTTGCTTCAAAGAGAGAGAATGAGACAGGCAGGTTCCTTACACTGTGAATGGAGCTAAGAGTGATTCACAGCAATATATGCCAACCCAAGGGACCTGAGGGAAGGAGCACCTAGAATCAGAGTCATCAGCTTAATTAAAGACTCTCCACAGTCCTGAGCAGGGAAGCTAATGCAACTGCTGCAGATGAGAGTGTGATTTATTTCATTTTAAATTTAACCAGTAAAATAGTTTGAGCGAATGATGCTTTAAAATGCCAATTTCTCAGTGCTGATGGCAAAGGGAGCTCCAGCCTCCAAGCTGAGTGGTGGGTATGTGCTGTGGGTCTCATCCCCACAACAGGAGTGCCAGAAGGAGGGAGGATGCTGGGGCCTCCAGGGAGGCAGGATCATGTCCAAAGATGTTTAAAGCTTAGTGATACTTATCCTGACCTTGAGCTGCTGACCTCTTGTCTGAGGATACACCAGAAAAATAATCCAAAGTTAGAGTTTGTAAAGGAGGCAAATGGAACTGGAGAGACAGAGGCGGCTGTTCAGTTTGAGTTTGTCTGTGACCTTACCAAGGGAAAAGGATGTGGAGGGCGAGCCCTGGAGAAGTTCTGCAGAAAGCTGAGAAGGAAAGAGAGATGATATCTGAAGGACACCTTGAGGCAGCGGCGGCAGCTTGGCAGGAGGAGGCAGAGTCAAGGGAGTTTCAGGGAGATGGAATCTGAGTGCGACTGGCTGCTAACGGCAGCTGGCAAGTCAAGAAAGATCAGAGTGGGGTATTGTATTTTAGCTTCAGCTAAGAAGACGTTACTTTGGATATTGGCTGTTGGATTAGATTACGTTGCCAGATCTGACCTGTCACACAGAAGTTGTTGCAGAAAGTCACAGCCTAAAGAGAAACCAAGAGACAGAGATAATGTTCGTTTCTGGAGAAGTGACAGAGATGAGGTTTGCAAAGTTACCTCGGTGTGGAGCCCCTAGAAGCAAGGGAGCACAGTGTCTGCAGGCTTCATGCTGGGGAAAAAACCCATATATATATATATGTATATATTTGGAAGAGTTAGCCAATATGGGGAAAAATAGAAAAATATATACACGGGGTTAGTTATAATTAAGTCCACTGTTTTGTGTAGTAACATAGAAAAAGTAACAAAAAAAAAAAAGCCAAAACCATGAGCTTGTTGGGAAAGTTACGATAATAATTATGCAAGTGTTTTCCCTTTAAAAAAGGGTTTGGGGAGCATACAAGGGCAGTATTTTGGTAATCTTTGTCCAAATTTAGCTACCTGTGCAATAATAGTTTATCGCTGTGAGAGGCAATAACAGTACATGTGTTAAATTCTTTTTAAAAATTATAAATTGTTTTAAACTTCTTCTGTAATGTTTTAATTGATGTAGCTCATAAAAAATGAATATTTCAGTAGTAATAATAAAACCTATTACTTTTTGTATAACCTGAGCTACTTCTGTAAGTAACAGATGTCAGGTATAGTCATTCAGTGACATTTCTGCACAAGGATTTCTAAGGATTGTCATGTTAGCGCAGTGGTAATGAAATCAAAGTTAAAGTTATTTGTGTAACAAAAGTGGGCAAGCTTCTGTAATTTACAGTAGTAAACATCAGGGGTGCGTAGCAAATAACTAATCACAGAAAAACTGATGCTAATATGTTAAAGGGTAATACTTAGGTTGTTTTATTTTCCTGCAGCTTGAGGAGGTCACAACAGGCTAGTTCTTAATATCAAACTTTTAAATTTATATCATTAAAAAGATGAACTCTGTCTTCAAAGGGGGCTGTTCTTTAAGGGGGCTGTCGTGTTCCTCCTGCTGCCGGGCAAGCACCGTGTCTGATCCCATCCTAAATGTCCTTTTCACCAGTGGTGCTTTGCCCAGGGGAAGTCCCTGGCTGGCAGCGTGTCCTGCAGCTGCTCCTCGGAGAGGAACCTCTGTGGGTGCACAGGGAGAGAGTTTTCACACCCCATGGATAAGTGAGATGCAAACATTTTCTGTGCGGACAAACCCCAGACCTGCTGAAGGTTTTTCATGGGGGGAGGGAGGGAGGAAGTTGGGGCAGATGCCGGTGCCTGGTGGTCTCACTGGTGGCTGTAAATGCTCCGTTCATGCTCCTGCAGGAGGTGGAGGAGTTTCTCCGGGTCGGGGGATGATGCTGGAGCTTTTCCCCGAGATCTGCAGCACCGTGCAAGTCAATGCACCAAAGTCCATTAAGCTTAAGGGGAGCTGATCTCTTGATGCCAGTGGTGAGGGCTGAGTGTCCCTCTGGGGACCCCGCTTCCTCAGCCCCTGCCGCCAGGGTAAACGATCTGTCAGAGATCTGAAACGGTGTCTCTGTCTCTGGGTTTACTCTTCCCTACAACAGTCAAGGAATGAAGAATATTTATTAAAATATTTGTTTATTAGCCTTATTAATGTTTTTAAAATTGTGGTTTCAGCAGTGTAAAGGCAAGAGTCTATTCCTTGGCTTGGTTTTTCCCTGGGCATTATAGATGAATAGCAGGCTTACATTTTGAAATAAACTTTTTTTTCTTTTGTAAAATCAATTGCTTAGGCAGGAGAGTTCCTGACTTTCCAATTAAGCAATTTATCTAAAAGAAATCTTTTTTCCTTTCCCTTCAGAGCATTAAACCCTTACTCAGCTTGAAAGCCGCATCAGTCTGCCAGTGTGGGATTAATGCCACAAACGTTCCTGCTCATATTTGCTGCAGAGATGACCTGCAGACATGACCATCATGTTAAAAAATAGCTTTTATAATTCCTTGTGCCTGATAACTGAGAGCCAAAACCTGACTCTGTTTTCCTGTATTCCTTCCTACTGGTTAGAGGAGTGGAGCAGGCGCAAGACTTGGTGCTTTGTGAACACACACAGCCTGGTACCCTAAAACCTGGAGTAAGGCTGATCCCACTGCACACCAGGAAGACTTAGGGCTTACTTTGGCTTTTTGGATAAATCTAGGGAAGGGAGGAGACTTGTTCTTTGCCTCTTAACCTGTTTGCCTGTTGTCAGTATAAATAAGTTTGAACATGTTCTGACATTATTGCGCAGCTCCTGAACACTGAACGGGATCAACCCCTCCAAGCTTCTGAGCTTTCCCATCACTCACATTTTACCTGTACAAGCAAATCCAGCATGTGTGTGTGGCACTGAGTAGCACAATAGTGTGTTTATTCAATCTCTGTCCTAACCTTGCTCCTCTGAGGGATTGGAAGGAAATTGCTGTGCTTCTGCATTTTCTCCTTGTGGGATGTATTAGCTTCCTCTTGCTTGTAAGGATCCTTTCCCCGACTCTTCTGCTAAACCAAAGCCAAGAAACCATTCTAGCAGTGCTGGAATGATTGACTAAAGGTTTTCTTGCTGTAAATTTTGCATATCAGTGATTTCTTGGTTGATCCATTTTTTTTTTTTTTGTACAGGACGCAATGTCTTATTGTTGGAGCTAAAAACTGGAAAATGGGAGTTTGGTGTAGACTCACAAGTTCTGTTACCTCTGGCGGTAACTGTTCATCCAGGCAGAGATTCTGCAACTGTTTCTGCTGAGCTTTTCCATGGAATTAAAGCTGGCTTTTTCGGTTAACTGTTTCAGGAGGTGGAAGGAAGCTTTCCATGACTCAGCGGGCTGACCCAGCTGCCTGAAGGTCAGGGTGACCTCAGCACTGCGGTGAGGGGAGCTGAGGCCTCTCACCCACTTTTCCTTTGTGGCTTTCTGTTTTCTTCTGGGTGTGAGTCCTTGTGGGTTGTTAGCCTGGAGAATCATGAGCAAGTGCACCACCGTGGCAGAAAAAGAGATGGTGCCAGTCACTGGGCAGCCTGGAGAGAGCTGGCTCTGGCTTAGTCCCTGTGTTGCTCTGGGACAGCAGTAATTTTGGGGGGACACTAGGCAAAAAGAATATGGATGGCAGAAAAAGACTGAAAAAGAAGAAGAGGGAGAAAAGTTAATGCCTCAGAGCCACTCTGATGGCCTCAGGAGACACATCTGTTGATGGCACATCATACGTAACTTGCTCAGGAGGTCACCTCTAAGGCTTGGGATGATTTTTGCTTTCTGATGTGACAGGACTGGGCTCGTACTTTTCAACTAATTTTTACACAACGTTATCTGACTGCTGGGAGTCAATACAACCAAGGATTTGTCTGTTTAAAGACCCAATACATACAACCCATGGCTCTCTTTCCTAGTGATGATTTTTAAGCTGTGAATTCCCTGCATTTGCTTACAGTAAAATCTCAACTGACATCCATGAGTACATATTTTTTATATAGATTTAGTCTGGAGTTTGAAAAATCTCAGTTTTATGATTCAACAGCTGTAATGTGTTTTCTGGGAACATTAATGTTTCTGAAACTTGATTATGCAAATATTTGCAGAGGGCAAACAAACGCTTAGCGAACAAATCCATAAAATAATTAAGCAAAGATTGGTGGTTTTCTATCTTCGTAAGTATTTGTGCCTCTCTAAACATTTCCCAAACTCTGGATGCCTCTTTCCCCCCAGTGATTTAGAAGTCTCTGGTGGCATTAAATGCATCCCAAGAGAGGTCACCTTTACTGGTGTAACCCATCAAGAAGCTGAGGCCGTGTGAAGCTATTTTTTGAGATATTTTACTGATATTTTATAGATTCATATAACTTTACCAGCATCATCAGAATTATAACACTAAGCACTGTTCATATCTGAGGACTCTTAAAGAATGAAGAAAAAGAATTCTGGATGACCACTGGCCCCTTGGTTATTGGTGGGCAGCTGTGCTTTTCCACATCCAGTACTTAAATACCAAGTCATTGAGTTGCTGGTTATGCTGTGAAAGAGATTTATTTCATGAGTTATAACTAACCTTACATTGTGTCAGAATTGATTTTTAAGTTGTTTCTTGTCATACGTGTTGGCTTGAAATTCTGCAGGGTCACTGTAGCGATCCTGAGACAGGCAAGTTATATTTGGACTGAGCTGCAGACACATGGAAGCGTGAGGCTCATTCTATGCCAGGCTCTGTGTTCCCAGCACAGCTCTGTCGTTTTTGTACTGGAATGAGCTGCATAAAATAAATGTATTTATAGTGCCAGGCAGTGTTCAGAATGAGTGTTGTGCATAAAATTGCTTGCTGAAGTAACTCGCCTGATGCTGCAAGAGAGATGGGCCAAGAGAGAATTTGGGTCACTATACCTAAGAAGATTTCTGTAACTAAACTGGCTTGCATTTTTACATGGAAGAGTTGAAAAAGCTTTGAAGTTTCAACCTATCTATCCCCTTTCCTCCTGAAACACATTTTTATAGTTTCAGATCTAAATAACTTAGCACCAAATTTTGATAAAGAAAAAGAATCATCATTGCAGGATTTTGGAGAACTTATTTCTCAGGTTGAGAAAGATTGATAAACAGGTATTTTCTATGTGTAGCACCCTCTGAGTACTCTAGCCCTGCAAAATGAAGCTGGCATGGGTTAGATGCCATGGAACTAAGAAAGAATGAGTTTGAATGAAAAAGAAATAATAACTGATTGTCAAGATTTTTATGTTTCATTTTCAAACTGTAATAAAAAAATTACTGTGTACTCTCGTTTGATGAATGCAGCACACACTGCAGAAAAAGTGCACTGCAAGATTTTGGAAAAGTGCCTGCAACGGATACAGTGGGTTTTGGGAAGAATTTTATTTTTTATGGTTCAGTATTTTTTAAAACACTAACAATTCTCAAGCTGCCTTCTTGCTTAGGTCAATTATTTTTTGAGAAGGGATCCAATATGCTCATTATTTTTCAGTATTTCTTCTATGCTGTTGCTGCAGAGAAAGCAGAGAGTAAAATACCTGAGAGCCCAAAGATCAGTCTTTAATGATTTCTGCATTTAGAGCATAGAAATGAAACTACTAACATTACAGTTTAACACAAATTTTCATTTCTATTTAACAACTGTTTTGAATGATGACTTGTGTGATTGATCATGCACACTGACACAATCAGCATTTATAGTTTAACTTCTTAAATTAAAATGTTGAATACCTACAGGTATAGGCTGTACAGAGCAGTATGTGATAATGTAAGAGTTCTCCAGATTAGTGCTATGAATGTTTGACAAAGTCTCATAATGTCAAAGTTTAAATTATTGAATAGCTACAGTTCTGCTGTAGAAAGTGCAATGTAGATCATGAGACATAAAAGGAAACATGTTCCAGATGAAGTAGCTGAGTAAATATATCATCTAAGTGGTTGACAAAGTAGCTAAATTACTGTAAACAAACAATAAAACATCTTAGAGGAAATATCTCAGAGAAATTGCTTATTGAAAGCTTAAAAAGATAAATGCAAATTATAAATATGTAAAGGCTGGAGGGCAGTTTGTAGGTTCTCTTGGCTGTCTGTCTAACAGAGATGATATCCTTGAACAGTAATGACTATTCCCTCTGACATGGAGTAAAGCATAGCAGATGAGAGCTGATGTAAGATGGACCAAATCTATTTCTGCCAAATCTATTCAATACTTATAGAAATATTTCTGGGCATTGTAATATGAAAATGTTCAGTAGAAGAAAAATGTTGAGACTGTGTACATCATGAATCAATTATAAGCCATCTTAATGGATAAGAAATTACTCCCTAGATATTTGTTTTGTTAGTGAACTCAGTTCTGCACAGCATCAATTCACTGCATACCACACAAACAACTCTTTTTTTTTTTTTTTTTCTTTTCATTATCTTTGATAATTTTAGTTTCCAAGAAAATATCCAGGCTGGAATTGGTCATCCTCTACCCCTAAGGCGGAAGATGCCAAATATGAGATTTTATACCAAAAGTATTTGTGGAAGCATCAAAGCTCTTGTCTGCCAGCCAGTGGCCAGATGCCATCCGCAGCAGAGGTGGCTGGGAGTTTTCAGGCTGGAGCCAAGGTGGTGTAAAGTGTCCAGGGAGGCCTTAGAGCAGCCTTGCAGCACTTAAAGGGCAACACTTTCTCATCTTATGAGAAAGATGGGCACAGACTTTTCAGCTGGGCCTGTTGGCATAAGGAAAGGGGTAATTAAAATTGAAAGAGGGTAGATTTAAAGTAGATATAAGGATATGTTTTACAGTGACGGTGGTGAAACACTGGAACAGGTTGCTCCAGAGCAGAGAGGTGGTGGAAGGCCCATCCCTGGGAACACTGGAGATCAGATTGGATGGGGTCCTGAACAACCTGATCTAGTTGAAAACATCCCTGCTCCTTGCTGGGTGGTTGGGCTAGATAACCTTTAAAGGTGCCTAACAACTCAAACTCTTCTATGATTCTATGAAAAAGCAGAAAATTGAAAGCACTATGAATCACAGCAGAGTTGTCAATAATATCCTCTCCCATCTAACAGGAGGCAGCCTGGAAGACCTGGAAGAATTTGTGTTTTGGGGGATCGTACCTTGCTTTGTGGTAGCTTTTTCTCTTTTTATTGTATTTGTCATCCTACTGCCTGTGGAGAACTCTCATGTAGATCAAAAGGTAGGGGTAATGAGTTGAGTTGATGAATCTTTCAGAGGAAAAGGGGAGGAAAAAGAGATAAAATATTGCAACTATTTTCAATAAAGGAGCTTACTTGAAAATACTTGATTCTCAGTGTTTTCTCAAAATGACACTTAAAAAACAGATGATAAAAAGTTTCTAAGATAATGAAGATAGTAAGAGGTAATACTAAAATGACACTGATAACCTTTCTGAATTCAGTATTATTTTACGTGACTACTTTATTCATTATGATTTATGGAGAATATCCCTGGCTACAAAAGCTAGATAATAGACGGGTTTTATCTTTTTAATAATAGATCTAATCCCATGATCATTATTTAATCAGAAGTTCTTCTTTTCAGACATTTTCTTGTGTGTGTTTTTCTGTGTCAGGCCTGTGATACTTAAAAGTTTCCATAAGTGACAATTTACATTTTCAAAAAACACATCAAGAAACGGTCACGTTGTTGCCACCTGACAACATGATGAACAACTAAGCACTATTAATTCCCTTCTGTGATGGACAATGAGGCAAAAGAAACTCAAATATCTTGCACAAGGCTGCTGAGGGCTTGGTGTTAGAAGTGATGAGGCCCTGAGGTCTCTTTTCAATACCCAGCTGAAATACAATATTCAAGAGGAAAAGTACCAGTCTTGTTCCTTTTTAAGACAAAGTGGCAGAGGTCTTGTTGATTTTTAAGAGGACAGAGTCATTTGGTAGGTGACTTTTGAACTCTCTATAGGTCAGCTGTAGGCTCTTGGACAAGATGCAGAATATAGCTGCTGTTGTATTTGGAGTTTTTGGGTTTTTGTTTCTTTCTTTCAGACAGGATGTATTTGCAGTCACCTTTCCTAAAGAGATAGAAGGATCTAAAATTTGGAGGAAATATATTCTGTAAATAAAGATCATTACTATGAAGAATAGTTAATTATCTTTGCATTGTCAAAGCAATGAACTGATGTAGTTGTAATCTTCATTGCTGTGTGAAGAACGAAGGAGAGACACAAAAATAAGGAAAATCTTCCCCGTCCAACCACATTTGATTGATTTGCTTGTCATTCAGTGAGAAATGCCACAGAGCTGGGATATCTGTCTGGCTCTGCTGAAGGAGTTTGAGTTATGTTTCTCAATAATGTAGCTTTATATTTAGTGGTGACTTACAGAGATTTTTGCCCTTCTTTCCTGAAGGCAAGATATGATCCAAGTTCGCTGATGAGATGAAAGCTGGTGGTGTTGAGTGCAATCACCACGCGTCAAATGATCTTATGAGGAAACTTGATTGTACAACTTTCTTGAGGCTGACTCTAAGGCTTCTTGGATACATCATTTCTTTTGTAGAACACTGAACATGCTGGAGGAATATACAGCATGTATAATGCATGCTGTAGGAGCGTGCTGATGAAATGTGGATGGAATCAGATAGTAAAACAGGAGTAATTGTTGAAATCTGCTACAGATCCGGAGTGTAATTGATAAATAACTACCAATAACCAGAGCAATAACCGTTTCACTATGCACATGCTCAGAAGCAGTTTATGTTTTCAAGGGAAGTGGAAGCATGTCTGGGTTTTTCTGGGGTTTCAGGAGCAGGGCTGCAGTGCAGGTGCTCTATCCATGGTGCAGCAGCCTCTCAGGGCCCTGCTGGGAATGGGAACACCCTGCACAGAGAATCTGCACCCTGGTGGACTCAGTTAATCAGATCTGAGTGGGAACACTCAGAGAGTGCTGCTGTCCCACCTGATGTGTGGTGACTCTCTCAGCTGCTGGAATGGGATCACACCTGACCAGGGGCTTGTACCCTCTGTTACTTGATTTCCAAACTGGTTTGAAAGCATGTGATTGTGCTGTTAATGACTACAAGGAGAGCAAGCTTAGATGGTCTCTGCCATGGCTGGAAGATGCCTTGAATGTTCAAGCACATTAAATATACACAAAGTGCCAGGTGACTTTGTGATTTAGTGTGATGATAAGAACTCCCACTGATCATCTCCTTAATCCCATTACAGTAGGTGACTCTTGGACAGTTAAGATTAGTAGCCTGCCGATGACTATGTCAATTTAATGCCAGCTTCTAAATTTTCTTTAATTGCTGTGAGACTCACTTAAGGTTTCTGGTCCAATAACATTTTAGTAATTAGTGACCTAAGAGACATACAATACTGCAACAGTCATTTGGATGAAGGTTTTGTTGGTTAAAAGATCAGGCACTCTTTCTATAATTAGGTGTGGCTATGCAAATGGAGAGCCAGCACAAGGCAGCACAGGCAAGGGAAGAGAGATCTTGGTTCTGCAGCTGTCCCTGTTGGGCAGTGAGGTCAGTCAGCCAGAGGGATGGGTGGATAGGGAGGTGGCTAAGGAGAAGGGGTCATTCCCGTGAGCCATCAGGTCCTTCAGCCCCTTAAAGAGCAGCTGATGAGATTTACCTGTCCTCTGGCCAAGGTCTCCCCTGGAAAGCTCCTAGGGTGGGAAGGGACCTGAGACAGGCCTTTTGAGAGAGGTGTAAGGGTCACTTATCACTTGCACCTGCAGCTGAAATGATAAATGCAGTGTTTGTGCGAGCAGGCAGTGACAAAGCTGGATCCTTCCATGCACTCCTGGCTTCTGAGGATGTTTCTTACCCAGCTGGAAAAGGACACCTTGAATTTTGGGATAGCCATGGGGCAGAGCTGCAGGTGTAGCCACAAGCTCTGGGAAAGACTGGACACCTTTGACCGAATTGGTGTCCCTGACCATTGCAGGGGGCTTGGAGTGAGATATCTTCAGGGTCCCTTCCAACCCAAACCATTCTGGGATTCCATGACTCAAATGTCATGTTGTGTTGCTAAACTGGAAATATTGCAGAAGCTTTTTGAAAACAAATGCTTATATTAAGTCCCCCCATATCTGTGAGAATTAGAAGTTGCTAGTTTCAATGAGTAGCTTTGTTCCAAAGAAACTCCTTAGGGAATAAAATGAAGGAGATTTTCTCATTTTTGTATCAATGCTTCAGTTAAATATTTATGAATAGAAGCTTCTCTGTTGTACTTTGAAGCCAGCCTGTTTCTCAGATATTTATTAGTGTCCAAATCTGTCACTATAACATCCTGAATCCTTTAATTAGGTTTGCCAGTTCATGAGTAAAATAAAGTTGCTTCAGCAGATGTTTCTTTGAGACAGAAAAGATGTTTCCTTGATGTTTTGAGTTATTTACATTTTCTGCAATGCAAATTTTAGACATAGCCTTTCAGAAGGCTAAATGAGCTTGAAAAATAGAGGTCATATCAAAGTGATGTAGAGCTGAGTCTTGCTTGTGTTGGCTTTATGTTGTTTCTAAGTAAAAAATATTCAGAAATGAAAACTCTTTCAGCTCAAGAGTTCATATGGTGGCAGTTGCTATGAGACTTTCCTCTTATGTGGCAGCAGATCCTTCCTTCCTTCCTTCNTCCTCTCTCCCTTTTCCTTCTCTCATTCTTTTTTTCTTTCTTTCTCCTTCCTTTCAACTTTTTTTTTACCCAGATGTTACAATATAAGATTCCCTATAAATTAACAGTATAAAAGTACTTAATTGATACATCTCTCTACATTTTCTAGCAGGAGCTGAAGCATTTTAGAGCAAGACCATCTTCTCTGTGGATGGAAACCTTTTCAGAACCAGGGTTGTTGCCTGTGGTATGAAACAGCATAGTTAATGCCATGAGCCAGTCAGGGAGTCAGCGTGTGGTCTGGCTGCCTTTTCCTGACAGGGCGTGTGCCAAAAAACCATGAAAAATTAAAACAAACATGCAAGGTTCTACACGGTATGAGAACAGGTGATGCACCTCTGGGTTCTACCATGTGTGTTGTTCCAAGGAACATTTGAAAGAGAAAATGCTGGTTTGGCTCATCTGAGGGCCCTGAAGGTCCAAAGAATAAGCAGCATTTCTCAACTTGTCTAGATTCAAAGATATTTAAATGGAGTATGTAAAAGTTTTAGATAGACTTCAATGAAAAATATTTTTAGAGCACTTGTGTGTTTTGCACATATTCTTACTTTTAGAACTGAAAGTTTAATGGTTTTTTTTCCCCTAAAGTAGAAATGGAACTTTTAAGTAGAAGTACTCATGCTTTGCACAGCCATGTCCTTCTGCAAGCTTTTTGTGTTGAACTGGGGTCAAATTTCCCATGCAAATAATGAGATAAAGATTCAGATTGTGGCGTAAAGCTGAAGATCAGTAACAGCTGTTTTTTGGTAACCAAGTGAAGACTTTAGAAAATATTACTATTTCAGAATAGTTCCAGATCACATTTAAGAATGATTTAACCAATTCTTGGTTAAAAAAACCCAATTAACAAATGAAGAATATTTTGGCAAAGAATATACAGCCTTGTAAATGGAAATTAAATGCAACAGAATTTGACTTAAATCTAAACCACTTAATATAATTCAGCTGAAAGGTTTGTTACTGTCTCCTCTCCTAGTCTTAAACAGATAAAAGCTCAGGGTAGACTGACAAGCATTTATTTCATTAGTCACCCCACATGTGCTTCTCACTGCTAAATTTCAAAAATTTAAAGTTTACAGACCACTCATATCTTAAATTCTTATTAGAATAGATTAGAATTTATGCTCAAAAGAAGTTGTTTTCCTCCCATGTGATTTTCTCTTCATACTTATGTTTACATTATATTTTATCCTTCTTCGAGGTCAACAGATGAGCAAAATTTTTGGGGTCACATTATTCACTATTTTATTCTGTAAAAATTAAACTTTTTGTTCTAAAAGTAATATCAAAGCTGGTTCTGTAAGTAAAGCTTCACAGCCTGCCCCCTGCCCAACTTAAAGCAGTGGGGGATGTTAAGACATTTTAAGAATAAACAAATAAATATAAATTCTCTTTCCATCCCCTAGTTTGTTACAGTTGGTAGGATTAAAGAGGTGAGCAGCAGAAGGCTTATGGGTCTTTCCAAACGAGGAGCAGAGGGGTTGCAGGCAAAAACCCCTTTGGAGATTGGAAAATGTCAAGTACCTTTTTAAAAAAAGGCAACCTAATTAAAGTTTATTTGACCGAAAATGGTGATAAAGCACCTAATGTACACTGTGTGAGGGTGCTAGTTTTGACATTAAAGATATAAAACAAATTTAAAATACCAGAACAATTGTAGTGCTTTGTAAACCGTAAATAGAATGACATTTTCCTTCCTCTTCCTGGGACTGTCAGAGTCTGACTTCTAAAACTTGTGTTAGTGCCTTGGAGTCTTTGCAAACACAGCCACCTCTTGGGATCCCTGCTGAGGATATTTCTTGGATATGAAAATGATGTTTTCTTTAGAATCAATCCCATGGCAGCCCTGAAGGTATTTTTGGTTAGTTTTCATCAGAAACAGGAGACTTAAAACGCCAGAAACAATGCTTAGAATTCATCTTCTAAAAGTGACACGATTTCCAGCTTCCAGTGAGGAATTAGACTCAGGACTGGATGAAACTGGTTTAATGTTCTCCCCTCTGCTGGCTACCCAAGGTGGCCCAAGCACATGAGGCTACCCAAGCCCAGGTTGATGTGAGGAGGAGTTGCTGGCGCTCCAGCTGTATCGACTTCAGCCAGCTCATCCCATCACACTGCAACCCACCCTGTGCAGCCACGTGTTGCCTCTGTTGGATGCCAGTTAAAGAGTCTTGGTCTAATTCCTGGTGTGCAGCAAATGAATTAGTTAATTGAGAGTTAAATAAAGTCCAAGAAAAATTTTTAAAATGAGCAACCTGTGCATTGACCTGGAGTTTGCTCTTCTGTGATAAGACAATTCACATTTCCAGTTCTGGAAAAGGGGGAACCCCCTCCACTGCCAAGTACTGTATCTGTGCAGTGAAATGCAGGTGCTTGAAATACTTCCAGAGTATTTCAGAAGTAGCAAAAATTTCCAAAGGCAACAGAATTTGCGTAGAAGCAGCAAAGGCTGTAATGGACGTGTTTTGGGCAGTCCTGTGTCACTACTGAGTAGCTGTCCAGGGAGGTAAAACTGAAGGCAAATTTCTTAAGACGATTAAAAATAATATATGCATAATCTTTAATGAGCTTTTAATTAGAGAGGTGCCTGTGTTTAAAGCATCAACAGATACTGCAAAACTGTACCCTGGAACATCTGCTTACGCCTGAGGTGGCATAGACGAGCTGAGCCTGAGGCAGGCAGAAAATCCCTCCAGGGTTTGCATATATGCTAATAATGCATTAGCTTTCCGTGAGGAATTGTGGGGGAATTAGCATCCAGGTCACCAAACTGCATGTTTTTGTCCCAGGCTGATCTGCTGGGGAAAGAGAGGTAGCTGGCACCAGTGCCACCCCCACGCTGATCTGTGGGTGGCTGTCATTAGCGATTACAACTTTCATCTCTTTAATTACTGAGATGCTTTAATTCAGTCTGATACAAAATGAACTTAAGGCTCTGTGGAGTCTTATTTTTGCTTTTTTAAAAACAGGGTTTTGTAACAGAGCCTGAAATTTAGTTCACTCTCAACTTTCTAGAAGTTGCCGACTGTCAGTGAGTTTGGGACCAGTTCTGACCAAGACAGTTTGTGGCTTTCTGGTAAACCACATGAAAATTTGAGGATTCAGAGGCGTTCCCTCATACTCATTATTTCATGTCTGAAGGGAAAGCTCAGGGTATTAATTTTTCAGGTTACTGGGATTTTTTTTTAAGTCCAAGTCAGTAAGTGCTTTTGTCCACAAGGGACCTCCAAAATAGACATCACCTACATCCTAAACAGCAAAAGGAAAGAAAAAAAGCATACAGAGGGGAAAGTGATTTATGAAGCTTGTAAGTAAGCACTCATTTATTTGCAGATTTGTAATACATCTAAACAAAAAGATTTTCCTAAATGCGCTTGAATGGCATTATCATGTAGGCCAAGTACTGCAAAACAACAATCTGATTATCTTCCTGTTGTGTTGTGGCATTCAGTGTTGATCCAACACAAAAATAGGAGCCAGATGAAGAGCCAGATGATGAGTTAAGTGACTAATGTAACTCATCCTCTAGGTTAAAAATGTTTATCTGCAGTCAAAGCTGCAACTGCCTGTAAATGGCTTAGAGAAATGCCCTTGGTGAAAGCCCTAGAAGTCTGTGCTTAATTTTACTTAAAATATGGATGCTTTGCTTTCAAATGCAAAGAACATATCATAGAATAAAAGTAATTGTAGAACAATATAATTAAAAGTGCCCATATATTCTTTATCTGGCTGTGATCAACAATGATATTGTAGTCAGATCCCTATTGCACTTGCCAGGCAAAATGGAGAAACAGTGATGGATAGGATTACTGAAAAATGTCGAGAAATGGATGTACAAACTACTAAGGGTGTTTTTAGTGCTTTCCTTTAGGGGTCTTGCTTCAGCAGGGAAATCTGGGCTTCCACAGGTACTTGAGAAGAGTGAGAAATCAAAATCATGCTTGGAGTGAGGTACTACCTACAGCTACAGAGGGGGCTTTCTGAAAAAAGGGTTTTCTCAGAACTTTTGCCATCATTTGAGAGCTTGTAGGGAGAAACATTCTGTTGCCACCCAGAGACTTGAGGACCATTCCTTGCAACGTGTGCTGCATCCCTGCTGAGCCCCACGTTCTCCTCAGATGGGTCTGTCTCTGTGTGCTCTCAGTTTGCCCCAGTGAAGCCATTTCCTCGCCTCCTGAGTGCTCCCAAAGCTGAAGCCCAAAGACAAGCAAAACAGACAGTAACACATGAGGGGAATCCTTAAGTAACTGTGTACCACCAGAGACTTGTTTCAGGATAACTAATGAGGATTACCAACACACAAGATTTTTACTCTCTGCAATTGTAAGTCAGTACCTTATAGGAATTAGCACAATGTCTTCTGAAACCTAAACGTACGAGAACTGGCTGGCACTGCAGCTTTTGTTCCTGTCAGCAGCAGCAAAAGCAGAAGAGTATGAAAAATGTGGTCTCTGAGCGTTTTGAGGTGAGACAAAGTAGGAGAAGAGGTGCCAAACCTCAGGTGTAGATAAACTATTTCTGCAGGGGTCAGCTGACAGGCTGGCACTACAATGTATTATAAATCATCCTGCCTATAGGTCAGCTACTGGTTTCAGCTGCTTCTGGTGAAAGCAAAAATGCAAGTTACCTTACCACGTGCAAATAAGCTTTCATCCTGCAATGGATGAACAATACAATACAATTTAGTTTCCTATTTTTAATCTGTTACTTTGCTCTGATATTATGCCAGAATCTACTGGAAAAGGAAACATAAATCTCTGCACTCTAACATATAGTCAAATAGGATTTTTTAATATGTAAATTGTAAACCCAGGTGGAACTGGAAGTTCATTAGCTCAGTAAAAGGTTGTTTTCAAGAAATGTTTAATATACTCTAACTACTAATCTTATCACTGGGTTACACTTGGTACATCTATCAGTGAAATTTAGGAAGGCTGAATAGGAGAATGCATCTTGGGTTGACAAGAGCAGCGCTGCACCGAGAAAAGAGAAGGTGCTGTTTATAAACAACTGCTGCTTACAAGGCAGAGGGGAAGAAAATTTCAGTATGGCCAATTAAAAACAGCTGAAACCTTTGGAGGAAAGCTGTCATGTCTCCCCAGCAGGCTGGCCAGTCTCCCTGTGTTTCAAGGTCTTTTTCATAGAGCCATTTCTGTTCCTTGCTGGGACAAATCAGCACTGTTGGTGCTGGGAGGATGATTTGCTGCCTTTTTGATCTGTGCCAACTGTTTTTAGATTCTGAGAGGGGATGAGTAAAACCACCCAACTTAAATTTTCTACAGTCTTTATTATTTTATCTGTATTCACTTTTTCAAAACCATACATTCATATTATTCTGATTTTTCCTTAGGTAGTGTCATAAATGTGATGCTTGGGGGGGGGTCATCCAGTCCCCTCTCTGGTAGACAGCAGGCTTTGAAATGTGTTTAATTACATTTGTGTAAAGTCTGGTGAGCTGGGTCAGGCTGCGGCACAGAGGGAGTGTAAATGCTCAGTTTGGTGTGCCCCAGCAGCGCTGCACAAACCCCTGGCCCTGTTCCTCTGACCTTACACCAGTCAGCTGAAATTTTGACCTGCTTTAGCCCACAGGCTTCACCCCCCCCCCAACATCCACCCTCGCCTGTTGTGTGGGGTGGGAGTGGATGGGCCGGTGAGACACAGAAGCGAAGGAGTTTGTACAAGAGCAGGCTGTTAACCCAGAGATAAAAATAGTATCTGTACTGTGTGTCATCTACAGTGAAACTGCTGAACATCCCTGGACCAAGATGTTTAATTTTATCTCAGTTGTACAGTAGTCTGTGCCCTCCAAGACACGTTAATATACCGTGAAAGCTTTAGTTTTGATGCCACCAGCCAGACTTCTCTCCTAAGGGCTAGGTTCCTAGGTTGTGCTATAAAGAAAAAGAGAGGAAGAAAGGAAAAGAGGTTTAAAACACTTTTTTTTTAGGATTGCTATCCTGTGAAACTTTAAGGGATTATAAACCATATCAGTAGCTACTGAAATCTTTAGTCATGAGTATTTTTTACAGAAAATGTCAGAAAAACATCACAGAATGTGCTAACTGTAACTTGCTTTTACCGCCTGATCCTGAGTGTACGTGCAAGTGTTACAAAATGAGTATTTTAAAAGAAAACTTGGCAGCAGAATATCCAGCATTTTCAGGAGAAAATGTATATTTCTTTTGATGTGGATCATGTGTTAGCAGGGAGGGATAATCAGAAAGTACCACAGCCACTCAATATCATATCATACATAATTCTATTATAAATAATTCTCAGCAGACATGACTAATTTAACACACTTTGGCATTACCTGTTGGTGCTCTGGGATATGCTTGCAGCTGTAATTTCAGATCCTTAATGTTTATTATGTTACTGTCTCGTTTGGTATTATTAAATCTTGCCTGGTTGTTTCAAAAATTCTCCATTCTTTTTTATTCCCAGATACTATTCCTGTTGGACACAGTTTATTAAAAACTCACATAATATTGCATATTAAATGATAAAGCATGTGTAGCTTTGCTAAAAACCATGGCAGTAGCTGTGTCTAGTAGTTTAGATCCCTTGCCTAGCAGGGGTGTGATCACAGTAGGGATATAAAAGTCTGCTATCTTTGTGTTAGAAGAGCATTCGAAAGTCATTTGGGCAAAACACTTAGCACAGAGCACAACCCATTGTACAGGTGAGCACTCCATAAAAGCACTCTCTATATGTAAGCTGAGACACTAAAGAAACACTCGAGAAAAGCCTGAATTATTTATTTCCACATGTTACCCGTTAAAAGCACTCTAAGATCACTCCAAAACACTCCTGTCAGCACACAGTAATCTCAGAAACGGGAGGAGATGAAAGACACACTGCTTGGCAGAGGCTTTGGAGAGTGGAAGTGCAGGTAACTACTGCTTAAATGGGCCAGCACTGTCTGCCTCTAGTTCTCGAGACACCATAATAGGGCTGAGATGTTTATTTCAATTTTGCAAGCAGTTCTGCCTTCAAATCCCCTGGCCAAGGTCACCACACGACACTGTCCAGCTTGGATCCACACGGAAAACGTGTCTGCCCTCGGAACGGGGCTCAGCCGTGCAGTTACCCCACACCTTTCCTCCTGGCTGGACGAGCTAAGGGAGAGTCAGTGTCCTTGCCCCAAATGGCTGTGAAAGGGTTTGGATTCTCTCCCAGTTTCTTCCAAGAGAGAGAGGACAGGCGGCATCAGAGGCCCTGAAAGAACAGGATTTATTTCACTGCCTAACACAGAGCTGTGGCACGGGCAGCCCCTCGTTCCCTTGTCCTTACGGAGCGACTTCAAACAATTCTACAAAAAATATGAAAAACCCCTGCAGTTTCACTCCCCTCTAGGTGTCTGCTGGGGCCATGCACTGTCCCCACTGGATCTGGCAGTGAGGGTTGAAAGGTGATGAAACACGATGCCCAGGCAATCCCAAAGGGTCACTCCTGCGGTGCCTTGTGTCAGTGGTCAGGACTTGTGGCAGCATTTACTGGCACAAGTGCAGAGTCCCTTACCTTGCTTTGGTCACTGTAGGAGGTTGTGCTCACGTCTGTCACCAATTACTCTTTGTGCTTTCTTCGTTTCTTTGCATCAGCTTTGTACTAACATTTATTTTCTTCCTTAAAAGGATAAGAAGAGTAGATCAGACAATGTATTCCTACCATGTTTTTAGATTTCTTCTGTCATTTTAAATCCAAAATAAATTAAGAGAATGAAATTTTCAGAGAGTCAGTTGAGTGTAAATGTTTATTGCCAACAAGTGTGAAATTCTACAATTCTAGTTTCCGTGACGCATTAACTCTCTGGATTTTTTAAACTGGCTTTTTAATAACACAGAGTGTTGTCAAAACAATTATTTGTCTAGAGCTCCAAAAATCACAGATGTGATTTACACTCTATTGAAAATCAGTGGGATGCTTTTAAAGTACTGTTGTGCTTTTTAAAATCCCACCAAGGATGAGGGCTTCCAGGGGTGCCCAAATACAAATCCAGCTCATTTGGACTATAACATCATTTTGAGGTATCTTGTTTGCTCTGTGGGGAAGGAAACACACAGATCTGTTTTTGACAGTCTCCACTGCAGATCTGGAGGCAGGGACTGAGCCTGCTGGTCACACATCTGCCTGGGGTTCAAAAGGAGTCTGTGGCTGCTCTGCCTTTTCTGTCAGCATGCTATTTTTCGGGCAGGTGGTATGGCCAAAGTTGCAGGACAGAATACTGCAAAACTTGGATGTTTTGTATGGCAATAGAAAAGCCATTTCAGAAATATCACTGAAAGCTGATAACCTCATTTGACCTGCTTTTAACTGAATGCCCCGTTAAAATCTGTGGCATTTGGTGCTGTTAAAAATCAGATAGAGTATTTGTAACAAGACCTAGTAACTGGAAAATACTCATTTGTCCAAATGGTAAAGGTTTCTCTCAGCATGTTGCTTTGCTCATGAAATATGAGGAAAAACTGAAACTGTGGGAATATTTTATTTAAACAATTTTGTGAAAAACCCCACATTTAGTATCCACTTATGATTCAGTTTGGCAATTAATATATTTCTAAAAATAAACTGAATTCAAATAAAACATTTACAAAACATTAAAAAGAAACACTTGCCTATTAAATGAGAGTGATTCAGTACATAGAAAACTCCTGAAAGCACTTGAGTTTTTCAATTTTCTTATCCAGAAACATAAAGCCTCAGCACGAAAAAACAACAGAATATGAATTTCCTGGAAATGCTGTTGAGCTAAAGAAAACAACTCACCTCCTCCCAGCAAAGAACTCTCTGAAAGTCTCTGCTATCACTAAGTCAGCAGTGCACTGTAAGTTTTTAGACGTGACCTTGCAAAGATTTCTTTTCCCCAGGTTCTCCAGTGACCTCTGGTCATAGGTTAAGTGAGCTTTTCTGTTCTGTAATGGAGATATCCAGAAGACAAACCTGCGATATTTTTTGCACTTTAGAGACAAGAATGTGTATTTCCCTTCTTGATTCAAAAAAGCAGCTGAAATTATTGCATGCAGGATGGTTTATAGACCATAACAGATAAATTGTGGGGAAAATTGTCCTCTTTTAGGTGAACAAATTTTCATCTGAAAGGAAAGCTGCACAAGTAGGTAACAAAGTAAAAACAAATACAATTTGATCTAATTAGAACTTTGTTTTCCAGATGTATCAGCCATTTTGTTTACAAAATTTAGCATTAAACTCTGTGCAAAAATTTTAAATATTCATTACTATTTTAAAAATATGGTAATTAGCCCAACAATTGTGCATTTGTCTGACAAGTTCATGCATTACCATTGTCTTTACCTGCTCACATGGAGCTTCATAATTAAGAACTGGATAAACCAAACCTTCTGAGGTTCTGGGATTACTCACTGGTTGCATGTGGGTTTTTTATATCAAATTTAGTCACACCTAGATAAGTATCAAAAATCATAAAGGTTTCTGTGTATCACTATCATCTTCTCTGCCTATGGATGATTAAGTTTTAACTTCTCACAATATGGGATTAACAGCAAGCAGTAGGAAAAAAAGCTAAAGAAATTACTAAGGAGTGCTAAAGTACATCTACTCTTGGTGTAAATTGGGGTCCCTGAACTCACTGAAGACTTCCCTGGTTTAACCAGATGAAAATGAGACTCACAGAATTTCACGCTTTGCCTTGGAGTCCACCTGTAACATTCACCAGTTTTTAAATATGGAAAATCTTTGGGGTATTTTTTTATGGCTGCCTGGTCACTGGGCAGCACATCAGAGCAGGTGAATGTTTCCTGGAGAAACACCTTCAAATTTCAGGCTACATTGCTCCTGCTCTCCCTGCCTTAGAGTGTGAACACTGTGTCAATGTTTGGAAAAAAATTACAGAAATCACAGGGCATTTTGTTTTTCATTAGAAATTCCAACATTTTTGGCAGAAAGAAATGCAGCTCCACTCTGGCTGACAGCTTTAGGGGAGGCACCAACAATGGAATTAATATGCTCAATATTTTTTGAGAGGAGCAACAGGCGCTGCTTGAGTCTCAGCAGGCCAGAGATTGCCTAAGTGGGCTTCTCTGCAGGCAGTGCTGGCCCTTTTATGAAAGTCTCTAAATCCTTAATGGCAGCTGTGCTCCTTTGCTTTTGCTGTCCAGTTCCTCTTTCATGTGTTTGGGTGTGCCTCTTGATTCTGTGAGGTGATTTACGTGTGTTAGTTTAGGAAATAATACTTTGAAAGATGAGGGTTTCCTCTGCCTGCTGGAGCGTTTCCTTCTACGCGTGCGGGTCAACATTTGCTGTTTTATAAATGTGTCTGTAGTTCAATGCCCTGGAAAAAGAAGGAGCAGGGAAGAGCATTTAACAGTCTTACCACCTGCTCACACACCTTTGAACACACATCAAAGAAGCAGTTCAAGGGGGAAAGAATAACTACTTTATTTTTGTGGAATAAGTTTGTAAGGACAATGTAGCCATCTGGTAACTGTGACAACGAGGGAATGTGTTTGCTATTCGCTTCCATGTAGATTGGAAAAAAAGGAATTGGTTTCTTCTATTGAAAATGCGGGCTTTCTTCTTTTTTTCTCTTGACAAAATTAAGGAAATTGTGCAAACAGACTTAGAGCTGCTAAAAATGTTTTCGTGCATTAGACCACATTGTAACCAGCACCTTCATGCAATGTTTTCTTAACAAGTAATAGTTCTGGAATTTTATTGAGAAACTTAGTGTAGATATGAGTTGATTTTTAATTTTTTTTTTGTATTGTGTAGTCGAAATCTGAAAAGGGACTTTTTTACAAGGGCATGGAGTGATAGGACGAGGGGGAACGACTTCAGACTGAAAGAGAGTAGGTTTAGATTGGATATAAGGAAGAAATTCTTCAGAATGATGGTGGAAATTCTTCAGAATGACCCTGGCCCAGGTTTCCCACAGCAACTGTGGCTGCCCCATCCCTTGAAGTGTTCGAGGCCAGGCTGGATGGGGGCTTGGAGCAACCTGGGACAGTGAAAGGTGTCCCTGCCCGTGGCAGGGGATTGGAGCTGGACAATGTTCAGGATCCCCTCCAATCCAAAGCATTCTAAAATTCTATGATTTATTTTCACTTAATTACTTCAAGTTCCTAAGAAATTTCCACCTGGAAATTTAGAGGGATGCCCTGGTTAACTTGCTTCAGAATATTCTAAAAGTTGAAAAAAGAACATTTCTCTATTTTGCTATATTGTGAATAAATATTGCAGATTAAGGTCAAAACAATTAGTCTAAGACTGCCAAACCAAACATGCTAAATTTGGTCACTGTATTCGGATTAGTTTTCATTGCAGAGCCAGGTTTTGATTTAAGCAGTTAAAAAGGATCTGATGATAAAAATAATACCCCTGGCTGAAAATTCAGTGGTATGGCTATTAGAGTAGTTCAATCTATAGTTAAACCTTTGATCCATGCTTGTTGGCAGAAAAAATATGACTTAAGTTTAGGAGACTGGACTATATCTTGAAAAATTAATTAATTTGTCAAGTGGCAGGCTAGGAAGTGATTTAAAGTACTTTTGGTCTGCAAAGAATATCTATGTAGTTCCTCCATGAAAACAAATGTTTATCTTCTGTCCTGTTTGGACACCAGTAAAAATAAATCACCTTCTGACTGCACACCATTTGTGGTGCTCAGGTGTTGGCACTGTGCTTAGTTAGCCAGTCTCTCCTCCTGCACCTCATCACGGAGTGCCCATCACAAGGCTGCTCCCTGCCTTGTTCCCCATTCCCAGTTTAATTTGCTAATGAGGATCACCTTGCAAACCACGTATCCAGCCTTGTTCTAAGGGTGCTTTGCCATTCCCTCCAGGCCTGTTCACCAAGGGCACTTTCTCCTGGTAGGCAGCTTTGCTAACATGGGAGATAATTTGGTGCAAAAACCTCGGGTTCCGTCATCGCTGTTCCTGAACAAGAAAATTAATTGGAAATCTATGGATACTTCCTGCTGCCTGGGTTAGACCTGCTTGAGTGAGCACATGTGATCTTCTAAGGTACAGAATGAATGTTCCAAATGAGTTTTCATGTCATGTTATTCTCTGTTTTATCAAAGCTGGTACCGGTAAAAGTATTCGAATTGGGGGTTAGACCAGATTCAGATTTTTTTGACTTGCAGTACCCCTCCCAAAGCTATTCTACATTTCTTTTCCATTTGTGCTCAAGCAAAATAATCTACAAAATGCAGCACAGGCAGTCTGGTATTTCTTACAATATTTCTTCCATAGTTGGTTGGGAGAAACTTTTTAGTGTGGCCCTGCTTGAGGTGAGAGCTATTGTAGTCCAGAGCAAGCAGGACAGAGATTGTTAGTGTGATACTCAGGGCTTGTTTGGGTGAAATTCCTTGTCTTTTGATACTGCACTAGAAGTAGGACAAAATAACCAATTTAAATGCATCTATGCAAATAATTTTTAGCCTAAATGTGCTTAGAATTCTGTGAATGCAGATTGTGGAGGCTGGGTGTCATTTAAAAATGCAGTGACAGAGGAATATGATTTCTGGTAGCTAAGCCAAACTTCTGTCACTAATATTGATATGTTTAAGATGCAATGGGAAAAATCTAGTTCTTCGTGGTATCTTACAGAGGCCTGTGATAAGGAAGATAGCAAGGACAGCTTATTATATATAAACTTGATGCTTCCAGCTGGGAAAAAATTCTCATAAAACCAAGTAAGATTATCTGGCTGCTGAAGAGATAAGGTGTCTGTTTTTTGGTTGTGGGTCATATAAAAAGATAACAGAACTGAACATTAGATTTACTGAAAACTCTAACTTTTACTTTAGTTCTGGAGGCTAAAGCTTCCATTTCAATATTATTTCTCAAGAGTTTGTGTGCTGTAACCTATAATATAATGTTAATTTTACCCTGAACTATAGAATAATTCAGGGAGGGACAGTGCCTTTTGGCAGGCACAGGTGCTTACTGTTTTAACTCCTAGTGTAGCTTTGCACCTGACTCTCTGCAAATCCAGATAAATCCAGATACCAGTAAATTTATCTGCTGCTCTTTATTTCTGAGGCTTAAAAATCAAAGTTTTTTTATGGTTGGTACTTGCTAGGAGCCAAGAAAGGACAGAGCTTCCCTGTAGTGCTCTAGTACAACTACAGTCTGCAACAATTTCAGTGTAGTTTTCTAGGAAGATTAGCCTGGTGTACCATAGGTGTGTTTCTTACCCAGAGTTTAGTTGATTGTAAAGAATGAACTCAGTGAAAGTATGTAAAAAATGGTTGAACAGATTGATATAGATTCCTAAAACATTCCTTACTGTAAGTTGAATCTAACAAATGCCAGAGAAAAGTTGGAGAAAAGGTTTAATCAAGATCAGGACGGTTTAAATAATAGAATTCAGTACTTTCAGAGAAGAAAAGGTTGTTCTCATTTGTTAATGGAAAACAACTTTAATTCCTGTCTGGGTTTAGTTCACCATTGCTGGAAGACCTACCAAAATCAGTGTAAATAACATTGCAGCAGCACTGATACTGTTATAGGTGCACAGTAAACCACATCGATGAGCTGAGAAGCCCCTGGAAAACTACTGCAGCTGAAAACCCTAAATCAGTGAGCTTAAGCCATTGGAAACTCCTGTGGCTGAAAATCCCAAATGCTGGTGGAGCGTGGGAGGCCTCAGGAGCCATCAGCTTGTGGGGGAGCCAAGGCAGCTGCTTATGGGGACACAGCAATTGTCAGCATCAGGTTATGGATGGAACTTCCCTCAGGCAGGTTTTGGGATCAGTGGTGCTCAATGCTTTTATGGATGACCTTGGCACAGATATGGGCATTGCTTGTATGATCTGCTGAAGATGCAAAGCTAAGGGGGATTGTCAGTAAGGCTTGAGATGTCCCACAGGAAGGATTGTGTGACCTTGATTATGGTGACAGAAATGAAGTTCAATAGTACAAAGGGAAAGGCCCTTCTCCTGGGGGTTCATAGCAGGAATGGTATTGGCTGGGAGCTGATTTCCCTATGGGAAAAAGGCTTTTAGTGTACAGTAGGTGCAGTCAAGCCTTTTTATTCTAACAACAATTTTAAGGTTATGAAGCAGGTTTTGTGATTACAAGAGAGTTAATACATATTATGTTTTTAGTAATTTTTCTCATGACCAACAGTATGTCTTGCCTGATTCATGAGCTGTTCTGTCTGTGTGCAAGAACACAAACCCAATGGGGTGAATGAAGCAAGTACCTCCTTGTACTTGCCTGTGAGACGGGCAGGGGAAAGAGCAGAGGCAAGGAAAGAACATTCAGCTTAATCTGAACACGCTTAATCTCGACTGGCAGCTCATCAGCTCATTTGAATATTAGCTGAATATATGTTTTTTCCCCATTGAGATCAGAGGGCTCCTGTAAGAGCTCAAGGAAAGCTTTGGGCTGCACTTTAATGCTCTTATCCCCAGACACTTCATGTTCACCAACACCAGGGCAGCACTCAAATGGGGTTTTGCTCAGCAGCATGGACTCTCCATGGACCCAGTGCTTCAGGGAGCGTCTGCTGGCTCCTCTGTGGCCCCTCCAGGGACTGTAGGGGAACACCCAGGCACCTGGAGCTGCTACCCCCGACCCAGGTGCTACAGGGCTGGTTCTCACACTCCCCCTCACTGCTGGGCAGTGTTTTGCCCTTTCTCAAATACCTTTTCCCTGAGGTGCCCCTGAGAGGACTCAGCTGTATCCTGGGCGGGGCTGCTGCAGAACTGACCTTTCTTCAGGGTCCCCATAGCCCTCCACTGCCAGCACAGCACACTGGGGAAAGTGGCACAAATCTCAGGAATCTGGGAAATCCTTGGTACTCAGGTGTGCGCCTCAGGCTGTTTTTGGCAGACCACGAGAGGAGATGCTCAGGAAACACTGTCCTCTCCTCAGCTTTGGGGCAGGAACTGGCCTGAGAGTGTGGGACCGCAGATTGCTTGGCACAGCTCATCCTCTGCCCTGATGCCACAGAATGAGAAAAAGGCAAATGCAAGTCCAGCTGGCACTGAGTGAAAAAACTAACAAAATAGGTATGTTACTGAAGTTGCAGTGATATGTGTGTGTTACTGATGTGACAGATATTTAGAAGCCTCCCCCCCAGTAATGCTCCTCTGGCTGCTGGGTGGGTTGGCCTGGTGGGCCAGTCCAGCAGGTAAAAATTGGACTTTTTATCAGGACAGCACAAGGGGTTGTGGTTTTTAACTGAAAGAGAGGAGATTACAGTTTGGTACAAGGAAGAAATTCTCCCTGTGAAGGTGGTGAGGCCCTAGCACAGGTTGCCCAGAGAACCTGTAGATGCACCATCCCTGGAAGTGTTCAAGGCCATGTTGGATGAGGCTTGAAGCAACCTGGGATAGGGGAAGGCCCCCCTGTCCACAGAAGCAGGGGTTGGAACAAGATGATCTTTAAGGTCCTTTCCAACTTGAACCATTCTACTCTGTTATAAATGGGTCAGGAAAAAAATTGGAGTGCTTCAGACTTAATATATTCATTAATGGCCTTGACATAAATATTACGAGTGTACTTAGAGAATTTGCTGAAAATGCAAAACCAAGAAGCTCTAGAGGAATAAACCTGCTGGCCTGGGAGGCCTTGTTCGGCTTGGGATGACCTGAAATTAATATTTCATCTTTTTTGGTCATTGAACTGAAACAGTGTTTTTTGCACTGTCCTAGCAATAATAGCATTTATTTACGATGTGCTTTCCTGCCTTTGATATAGTGCTGCTGGCAGGAGCAGAGAGGAAAGATGAACATAAATGTTCCTCTATTTCTGGAAGAAAGCAGAATACTGAAAGGAACCAAATGGGGGAAAAGTACGTTCAAGCTAGTAAACACCATGGGGGAAAATGTTATATATTTTGCCAAAGCATCCCCATGTAGATTTATCACAGTGGAGAATTTTCTTCTGGAGCAATAACCAGGTTTCTTAAGTTTGTATCAAGGTCTTTAAAAGCACATATGGCTGCTACTGTAATAATTTTAAATATCCAGTGGAAATTTTGGAATTGCTCAACTATAAAACTCTGTGGGTGCGCTTCCTCACCAGCCGTGACTTGTGACTATCCCACTCCACCATGGAGCATACTTGATGGCCTTGGGCTTGGGGTTCAGCATACTCCTGGTTCAGCAGCCCCCTGAGGTATTCCAAGCAGGTTATACTTTGCTGGACAGTTCTGGGATCAGCAGAGGTGGCCCATGATGCCTACCATGATAAGCACCACTTAGGGAGCACCCTAAAATACTATTATAGTCCTGATGGAATTTCCACTTAAGAAAAATAAAGCTTACCAAGGGGAGGCTTAATTCAGTGTTGTTCAACACGTGAGCTTTAAGTGTGGGAGCATTTCTGATGGGCTTTCAAGGTCATTTTTCTTTATTGAGCATTTATAGCAGCTGTGTAACAATTACTGTGTAATGGATACCTGCCTCCTCTGGAGTATGCAGAATTGATATTTTTGTGAATTACTGATTGGATTGATTTTATACTTAAGACAGTATGGGAAAATTTAAGTGCATAAGTTAGTTTGATCTCAGATACTTTGATTAACTATGGCAACCTAAAGCTTTAGGCCTGTTTGTCATGACTCTTGCAGAATCTAGAAACTGAAAAGGCCTCTAACCCTAGTCCTTCTCCTGACTGGGCAGGAAGTTTGCCACTATATATTTATTACCAGTTTCCTCATTATCCCCTCCTTTTTTCTAGACTGAACTTATCAAGGCATGTGGTTTTATTTTCTCTCAATATATATTTTTTTCCACAATACACCAATAACTGGAATATTAAGCACTTTAGTGAAAATTTAATTGAAGCTGTACCTTCCTTCACTGTGACTGTCATCTTTAGTCAGGGTGATTTTCCTGATATTCAGATTGGTGTTTGTTGTCTTTTTGGACTTTGAGAGGAAGGGGTAGGTGGGTGGTGGCCCTGATGGCTATTACTGTTAGTCAGATGGAGAGCTTGTTATTAGATTGGAAAATAATTATACAGATGTTAAAGCAAAAGACAAAAAGCTTGAATCCATAGACGATGTGAGGAGGGATTCACAACAGATTGGTCACAGTGTGAAGGGTGCTGAAGTACCTTTATTTTCTTTGTTTATATGAAGAGGGACAAGAAGGGGCATCTCAGAGTGAGTATTTTCACTTGCTGATTTCATAGGATTAAGTTGACAGCCTTATGTTCTGAATAAGTTGCTAAATAATTCCCGTTTACCTTCTGGACTCAATTTCTCTCTGGCTGGGACTGCAGAATGGTGGTGCCATGTTGTGTTACTGATAGCACCCTCACATCCAGTCACCTCTCTGCCCTCAGTCTATCCTTCCTATTTATACACCACTGCTGCAGCATCCAAACATCTCAGCCTTCATTGCTTTTTCCAATTCCCCTATGAATTAGGCAGACGCAATTGGTCCCATTTAAGAAGTACCAGGACTAAAGCACTTGAAAACCAAAGGCTGTAAAGTGAAAGATATTTATGCACTTTACACATTTAGGTGCCTAATGTGATTTTCTAAAGCATCCAAATACATTAAGCATCCAGCTCCTGCTGACTGTGATGGAAGTTAAGTACTTAACTCATCCGGGTGTTGTGGAAAATTGTGGATGGCTGCCAATCCGTCTCGCTTCATATTTATTTAGATAAATTTTTGAAAACGCTAGTCTAGATCACTTGCTGCCTGCTACACAGGGAGACCCCCAACTGATAACTTATTACTTTGTTTTCTTCAGCTTTTCTGTTTTATATCAATTGGTTATTCTACTTAAAAGATAATTTGAAATACTTTCTCCTGAAATATTAAAAACCTGGTATTTTAGCTATCAGGTTTCTTAGCAATTCAGCAATAGTACCACACTTGGTTTGGATCATGTTTAGATTCTCTCTCCTAAACCAGCTATTTCCTTAATGGCGTTCATCAAAGCAGTTTTTGAAGCTGTTACAGCTAAATGCAGAGTGCACTGTTTCAGTTAGGAGGAAGCAGACTGTGTACCCACACTTACCTTTCTGCATGGAAGCTATGTTTCATATTTCTGTTATCTCAATCATAATGGTATTTCATAAAGTGATAAAATGTAACAGCTGCATTTTACAGCCCTGAATTAGTTCACTTTGGTCTGGGATGCTGCATTATTGCATCTTTATTGCAAGGTTTCCGAAACCTCCAGAGAGCCACAGGTGAGACTTACACCTGAAAGCTCTGTGAGGCTCCTGGCAGGGTTCTCTGTGAGCTTGTGTGCTCTGGCAGCTGCTTCATGTGCACTTCAGACATATTCTGCCTCAAGGCAGAGCAGAACAAGAAGCAGACCCTAACCTTGGCCACATCTGTTCTGGGGTCTGCATTTTGGAGGCAGAGATCAGACCCCTCTGGACCAGCTCACCCCAATGTGTGTATTCAATCCCCAAACCCCGTGGCTGCACAGATCAGTGCCTGGCACTGCCCCTGCCATCCCCTCTGTGGAGATGACCTCTGTTTTACACTGAGATCAGTCTTGGGCCTTAAAACCTCCACCCCACGTGTGCCCTCAGAGGAAGGGGAAAGCACCTGGCAAAGAGCAGCCTGGCTGCTGTCCACGGCAGGGACACCCTGAAATGAGGCCGGGCAGAAAAGGGACAGCACCAGTGAAGGGACAGCACTTGCTCTCTCCCAATTCCCCCCAAAACCCGCCGGACTGGGTGTCTGCAGTTCCGGTTGCAAAGCATTGGCTGTATCAAGTATCAGATGTGCTCGGTGGTCAGGGCCTCTCCTTCAGGTTCCCTCAGGTCCTTGAGGGGCTAAAAAGCAGCTGCAGGTGCTAGCTCAGAGCCACGGAATGGCAATTTCACTGCGCGGAGCCCCAGCCCCGGGTGGCGGGGACACAGAGAGCTGCGGCTGTGGCCTCTGCACATGCAGGGGGACATGGCTGGGGCTGGCATTCTGATCTGCCGCAGAAATTACACCACTAAAATGTACTTGCATATGTTTAATATCATAGATCCCTTTCACAAAAAACAGTTCTCAAAGTGAGAGATTCCTGACAGTGTTCAGATTCTTGTTATACTTTTGTATTCAAATATTTTAAAGTCTTTCCTCCTCCTTATCACACTGTGGAAAGGACTTGAGTTGAAAATTAATTTAAAGGGGCTGGCTGCAAGTTTGTAAAAGCTGCACCAAGTCGCTTTATCAACTAATAGTTTGTTTTCTAAGTGGTTTAAGCATAATTGAAGTCAAAATAATTTATAGCAGCAACATTTCTGGCATTGAATTCAGATCTATTTATAGTCTACAGCATTAAATTTGCAATTAAAAACTCCACGCTTGCTTTTAATGAAATGATCATTCATCTTCTGCTCTCCAATTAACAGAATATAATTGTAGATTTTACTAAGAAAATTTCTTTCTATGCTTCTGGAAGTGGTTAATGCTATATTTGATTTTAGCCACCTATAGGACATCATAAAAAAAAAAAAATCCATCCTAAAAAGATTTTTGTGGGTGGCCCCTTCATATCAAACTGAATTCACACTTCAACTTGAAATAGCTCAAATCTTCTCTGGCAGTGGATTGCTTCCATATTTTTATGTGGATAGAATTTAAGAATTTTTTTTAATCACTGAACAACTTTTTCATATCTTCTGCTGGAACAAATCTGAATATATCTTTTAGTCAGATTCTTCAGACAGGCTGTTCTGAAATAAATGAAGAAAATGCAAACTGTAAAATCTGACTGTGCCTCCCGGTGGCAGCACGGTGCAATTCCTGCCTGCTGGAAGGCAGGCGACTGTAACTCCAGTGAGGAATAAATGGATTATGGAGAGTACGTTTAGCTGCGTGAAACCAGCATTTTTCTCAGCTCTGAAAGCAATCAGCAACACTTCTAATAGATAAAGAAAATCAGCATCTTTTCCATTTTGCATGTGGCTTTCAAATTTAATGAGATTTTCATCAGTATAAACATCATTCTTTTGGAATGCAAGCCTGTTTTTACTATGAAGTATGGCTTATGCATGTAATATAATAAATGTGTCTTGACTCTGAATGTTGTTGAAAATCAGTGCCTATGATGCTGAAAAATAATTTCCCAAATATTTAGCTGCAAAACCAAAAACACTTCATGTAATTATTTTGAAGGGTCTTTGTATTTCCTAAAATTGAGCAGACAACAGGTTTGTCTCAGTATTTGTGAGTAAATAAAAACCACCCAGCTGTTCACATTTCCTTAGGAGATTCATCCTGCTGCCTCATAAAAATCCTTCAAGCTATGCTCATGTGTGGTGTGAAAATTATTGTCGCTTGTGCCCTTTTTGAAGATTAGAGAGTGAAGATTAACTTTCCCAGAGATCAACAGAACAACTTGAAGGTCATAAAAAGATCAGACTGGGAGTTACACTTAGTGCTCCTGGAAGGTGAGGTAGTGAGGGACATGTTCACATTTTCCTTTTTTGTGTGGGGCTGGATTGAGAGGCAGCTTAAGTGCTTGCAGCTCCCTCTAATTGTGAGAGCACCAGACCATTAGAGCAGAAAATTTCTATGTGTGCCAGCAACAGGCTCTTCATTGCAAAAATGTGATTTTTAGGTGTTGCTTTGGGCATTTGATGCAATAGCTGTGGCTGTCATGAGGAGCCTTTCCTTTCCTTACATGGCTAGATTTTTGGGTCAGCGAGCCAGGTCCTTCTCTAGTTAAAACTGTGCCTTTACTTGTGCGTGATCAGAAATAATCCCAGTCTTCTGTGGGTGTGTAATACGATGGCAGTAGTCTTGTGTAGCGTGTTGGCTCTTTCTGCTTAGCAAATCAAAGTTTCTCTTCTGTTTTCCAAGGCGTTTTTGCTTTCTTAATGTTTCTTCTCGCTATACATTTTCTTCTCCTAATGGTTATATCCCGGCAGATCTTGATCTCATCATTACACCCTTTGTTGTCTTGTCTTCACTGGAAATGTTTTCTCTGCTGCTAAAATTCCTCAGAGGTTTGTATGACTTCATTTAAAGAATGGCATCTTTTTTGGCCTGCCTTTCAGATGTTTTGTCCATCTTAGATGGGATGGAGGGTTACCCCTTCCCTAGAATACATGCTCTTTTGGTTTTTTTCCACCTCCAAAGTCACTCACTCATCTTTCTGTAGTTGTCACAGATCACTTTGAGGGAAAATCTTGTGTATAGAGATTACAGCTTTCACTGTAGCTAAAATCTGTTGGTGCTATCAGCAAACTGCTCGCAGGGAGAGGCAGTGGAGGAAAATGACAGATTTCTGGTGACTGGAGTCATAAAATAGCATTTCTGATGACAAATATTTGTGTGTCACCTTTGGGCTATGGGATTTTGTTGTCTGCCTGGGAATAGACCAGAATTTATGCAGAATGACTGAAATTTATTGCTATGACAAATACTGACAAAGAAAATTATCTGGGCTTTTTTTTTTGTAGTTTTTTTTTTTAAATGAGGTGTTGAGGAAACTTAGTTACTATCAAATATCAAGGTAACTGTACTGTATTGTGAAGCTGATTCACACAGAGCATCCCAAACCTGAAGATGATGCTGTTCCCTGGTTTTGTTCTTCTGATTTATTATTGATACAGCTCAGTATCAGGGAGATATTCAGGGAGTATTCAGGAGAGGTCATAGTGCAATTGCTGATTTTGGTCCTTTGGAAATCTTTGTGCCATGGAAATACCAGCTTGTTACCTCTCCTTTTCTTCCACTCTTGCCTACATTGCCTCATTTCGTCTTTCTACTCTCTTTCTCTTTTCCCCCTTATTTTCTTAGTCCCTTCCTAATGCTCTTAGTACCCTCCTGTTGCTTCTGGCAAGTTGTGTCCTGTGGGGTGATGTCCTTGAACATGTGTGCCTCAGACTTGCCTTTTCCCCACCTGCCCTATGGCACTCTCAGGAAGATGCAGGTGGCTCTCTGGAAACCTTTCAGCCATCCTAAAAATCTGTGAAAAATTTCACATCAACAAGGAAGCAGAAGGCAAAACAAGGGCATGGTCATATAAATGGAAATTCTGAGCAAGTTGGAGAAACAAGCTTTTAAGTGCTGCAATTAATTTTAATTCTTCTTTACCTTGATGTTCAAAAATATATTTAGAAGCAAGTGTTTGAAGATGAATGTAATATTTAATGATATGCCTGTGGTCCTTGTGAAAGTTAATTACCAGAGCATCCATTAGAGCCAGGAACAACATATGTTTCCTCTGGAGTGCTGTTGTGAACCTGTCTAAACATTTTTATTCTAAGAAAGCCATGCTGGGAAGCCTCTCTAGCATGAGATGTCTCCAGAGAATTGTGGGCTAATATTCCCTTGCTCAGAAGGCACCCAGTGGATCCAGCATCTTTATCTGTATGGGATATTTCTTCTAATTTCTGTAATTGACTAAGGTGGATAATTCAGTAATTATCCTTGGTAGCATGTGAAGACAATCAAATTAATTTTGCTGTAAGAATGGTTCCTTTATGAGCTTATGTATTTTTGCTGACACTTTACTTTCTTGATGTGCAATGTGCCATTTCAAATAAAACCAAGAGAAACAGTTTTCAAAGAAAATAGTGCAATGGTTGCACCAGTCCAGCTGTGATCTAAGGATGCTTCCCAGGCACAGAGGTGTGACATGGAGTTTGTGGGAGTAACTTGCTGTAGGGCTACCAAAACCACCCCAAACAACAAAACACTCCAAACTGAGCAGTATTAGCTGTCAGTGAGGGCAGTGGATGTGTGCTGGGTATTTCTGTCTTTGTTACGACTTCTCTGTGGGAGGAAATGTGCTATTAAATCAATTATGTTGCCTTTTCTGTGGGGTTGTAGTGATCTGTGGGGATTTGTCAGACCTCACAAGTTTCTGTTGAAGTCCTTAGGTAGCAGTTTTTTCTAATAAACTTTTCACGTTTGTCCAGAGCCTCATTGTTTTCATCCTTACTACAACCTAAAGTGACCCTCTGGGGTAATTTTGAACTGAGAAGCAGCTCATGAGTTTGAGATTATGAGATCATCAAAGTAGCTTTGAAGGAAAGAAATATTCAGAGTGACTGAACTGTAAATTTATTACTAAAGGATAGCTTTCTTTAGGAATTCATGTATTTAGAAGCTGTCAGTACCAGAGCCTGCTATACAGACTTGCAATGGTGGCTGTTTTCTTACTTTCTGAATGAGAACCTGTAAGTGAAATTTGGTTGCCGGCTGCTGGCAGCACTGCACTCCTGTTGAGGTGTTTGCTGGGAAGTTATGCTCTTTCAGCAGCCTCTGCAGCTGCTTCCATCAGTCCAGTGCAATGAGATGCTCTGAATTTAATTTGATCAAATATTTGTTTTGAATATAGCATTTAGAATCAGGAAGTAAATGGAGCTTTCATACACACACACACAGTTGAAGGATGTTGCTATTTATTCAGTTTATAAATCAGCCCTGTTTTGAGCTGCTGAATGTAATCCAAACATTGGCAAAGAAAAATAATGATAACATAAATCATTGCTGCATAATTTTAAGGCATTTTATAGCCTGGAAAATGTGTATTCTATAAAAGTGACAAATGACACAACACTGTAATAAATAGCCATAGTTTATGCATTGTGAATTGGAGTTTAGATTCAAATGGAATTTCTTTTTCAGCAGATTGAATGTGAATTTCACAGGCTCTCTACACAAATTATTTTGGTTTTCATATATTAGTCTGTATTCTAATCAATGATGGTGTGCACATTCTGTTATATATAGGTACAGTAAAACTTATGTTTAGAAGATACTTGACATCAGTTACTGTGAATATGATACACACATGTAAGACATTTAAATGAATCTCCAACAATAAGACAAACTGCCTTGACTTAATTCAGAGTGACTTTGATTAATTGCCTGTTTGGAATGTTTGGTTCTTACTGAGTTTGTAAGTGAATGGTTCAGGTATGTGCTGCATCTTTATCATGGTAATTAAGTCCATTGTACTGGAAAAAATCTATTTCCACTTTCACTTAGCATATTATATAAATATTTACAAGGATTGAGTTGTTTGAAACTCTTAATAAAAGGTAGGATGACTCTTCTGGAAAACAGTGTTCCAGTGGTGGTCTTATTAATATCGGGCAGATGCATCACAGTTAAAGTGTTGCAGTGGTTTTATAATTCAGTGGAAATGCATTGGTATTTTTCTGGCTACAAATAATTGTTAAGGGGTACAAAACTGTGAGCCAATATTAGCCTGGATACCTCATGGCTAATTAAACAATGTAATAGGTAAACATAAGGCTCAAATATAAACTATGGGCTTTGCTAAATTATTTCTCAAGTAGCTTGACTTATACAATATCATCTAATTATAGTTTGTATGGAATATTTCTGTGATTGCATAGCCCTCCCGAATGAAAAGTAAACTTGGGCTGTAATTATATTACTGTTTGCCAGACTAGAACAGATCCTGCTCAGCCTTGAACAAAATTAACTTCTAATTGTGTTCAGGTTCAAAACTTTGCTGCTGTGGCTGCATCAGCTTGAGTTGGTGTTAGTGACTCAAAAGCCTTTCAGGTAAAAGAAAAAGGTTCCTAATATTAAACCAATATGGTTGGGGCCCAACAGAACTTCTCAAGACTCTGCAATGTAACAAATCTGAGAGTGAAATCCTCTTTTTGGAGAATGTTTTGCATAGGAATTGTCACAGCAGGCTGGGCTGTGCCAGACCCAATGGGGTGCTCTGCTGGTGCCTGTTGTGAGCGGTGTTTTTGACAAGAGAAAGGTACAGATAACCCTGTTATAAGAACTATAGACTTGCATTTGGAAAACTGGTCCCATCTCCCTGGGGATGCTTAAAACCATTAATCATTATTGTTTGTGGTCTAAAAAAACCCCAACCCACTAACGCCACATAAACTTCTCAAATTACATCTGCACATTGAGGAATGAAAGTATCAGCAAAATAATTACTTGTATGTTATGGAGAACTTACATTTTGGATGAAGCAGTAAAATTAACATTGAAATGACTGAGAAAAATCCATCTGAGTGTTTAAAGCGTGCCTTTAAAATGTTTGTGAATTGAGCACCCATGTGACTACAGTGATGTGTGAGGGTTTCTTTTTCTTTTAAGACTTTTGTTTCACTCTAAAATAGGAAAATATAGAGAAAATGACAAAGGGTATAGGGAACAATTCTCCAAACCAAAACACAATCTGCAAAAGAATGGTACAAAGCATTGCAGAGCACAAAGTTAATAGGAATTTCTCCTGTACTCTGTATCTTATAAAGTTTGAAGTAGAGCAATCTTGGCTGAGGAGGTTGTTGCAGGCTTTCAGTGTAGTGGCGTTTAGAAGGCAGAAATTATCTTATGAAGGTGTAAAGCTTCCCATGATTTGAATGCATAGATCCTTAAGGACGTGCTATTCTGAGTTTTGTGGCCATTTCAGCTCCAGGTCAGCAAGTCACTTGAACTTGTGCTATTCAGTTTAAGAGAGCTTATTTGAATGTAAGTAGAGCACTCAAGGCAGAGTATGTGCCCGAATGTTCCTTGAAATATGTGTCATTTGTTTGACTTAAAGTTACCACATTTAACAACTTCTTCCCATTTAAAGGCACTAAAACTCTGCACTTTGAGTGCTCAGAGCATGAATCCCTAAGCAGAAGCATCCAACCCCTGTAACAGTGTCCAATGCTTCCCTGACCCCTGTAAAGTGAAAACAGTATCTAAATCAGAATCCTTTGGACTTGAAACTCCAGGAGCTGTTTAAATTTGGTGTTTTTTTCATTCAAGGATTTTTTTTTTTTGCACTTATTCTAGAATGCCAGGGCACCAGTAATTTTAATTGTTAAATATGTGTAACAGCCATGAACAGGAAGTAAACTGTGACTGAATATCTTGACTTTAAGTGGCCAACTAAAACGTGCTGTAGAACTGCCACTTTTCTTCAGGTAAATAGCCAATTTGGCAGATTATTGGCTCAATTATAATTTGCAGATTATTATAGTCTGCAGTCTTCAGAGCTGGCTGATGTGGTGTAAATCTGTGGCCTTTCATGTGGTTTCCTGGCAATCTTTAACCTGTATTTCAGAGCAGATTGAGGGTGGTAACATCCTCCTGGATCTGTAGGAGGGTCCTGGCTCTGCTGCCATCTGAGACAAAGCTGCAAAAACAACGAATGTAACAGAGCAAGAGTCTGTATGTGTGTATATATATATTTTTAAAAAAGCTCTTATGGCAACAGTATATCTATATGGTAACAGTATATCTGTATTATATATTGAGTTGTTCTTTTTGTACATCATTTTTCTCTTTCAAAGTGTAGTAAGTTTCTAGAGGGATGCTAATAGTTTTGCTTCTTGTATTTGAACCTGGGAAGATGCTCTCAGCTGGGAATTGGGAGATTTTTAGAGTACTTCCTGTTGCATTTCTTCAGCTAAGAGGCAAAAAGATGCCATATATCGTGTTCCTCCTCGTGCTACTGTTAGAAATCATGTAAAACAAGGCATTTGGAAAAAAGCTTGTTGTGCTACGTGCAACCACAATACTGAGCTGCTTAGCTTCTGTGTATTTGAGGGTTTGCAGCAAAATAAATTCATGTGGGTTGAGAGTTAAAGATATCTTTTATTCCTGTAGCTTCAAGTAGTCAGTGAAGTGAAAGTTCATTTGTAGTCTTCATTTGAAGACTGCTTTCTTCCTTCTGAGATGCTTGTTCAGTGTAAAGTGAGCCATTTTAGACTGTAAGTGTATAGTTGTTCATTAAGTATGAAAAAAGAACATCTTTAAGTATTGACATTACAGGGTTCTTTTCAAGTAAAAGGAAATTCACTGTGCTAGTCTCTTGCTTATACTTTCATAATTTGTCTTGAATAAATGATCAAATGTATTTAAATATGTGATGAATTATTTTACTTCAGAGAAAAGTCTTTGTGGGATTATTATTCTGCTTCTATTTTTGCTGTTACTGCAATTTTTAAATTTTTTTCAACTGGCAAAGATGTCACTGTGCCCAGATCTTGCAGCTGTGTCTCCCTTGATGGCAGTTCTCATTTCAGTTTTTCAAGCAGTCCTGACAGATAAAGATGTATGCACTTTACTTTCTTGGTAACAAACAATTGCCTGAAATGTCCATTAGTGAAAAGCTTTGCAGTTTTTGCAGTTGTTTACAAACTCCTCAGCTGAGCATGAGCAGGGGAGGGTAAGGAGGAAGGTGGCATTTAGATTTCAGGGGTCTGAGATCCACTGTCACAGCAGACAATACACAAACAAATTTGTAACACTGAGTTAAGATGTTAAAGGGTTAAAATTACTGTTCTCTTCTCAGACTTTGTGCATCTTGACGCTGTTAAGGGCATCACCTCCACACTGAAGTAGCACATAAGACAACACATGCACTGCTGATACTCCAAAAAATCTGACTAAGTGACAGTAAATGCCCTACCTTTTGTCTCAGAGATTCGTGGGTGGAGGCCAGTGGGAATTATTTAATGCACAGCAAACATGAAGGACAACCAGAGACTGAAAAAAAGAGCAGAGAAAAGGGCTTAGGTTAAAAAGAAAAGGCCTCTGGGAAATTGGAGGTGATAGTGTATTGAACTTTGATTTAGTTGCTGCATTCCTGGCAGTAATAGACTTATCTCCAATGTATTCTCTAGGGATATAGGTACAAAGCATGGATTTGTGCTGTTCCTAAAGTGGCTTTTTGTGGCTGGATAGTAAATTTAACAGCAGACTTCAGGAGAGGGTTAGAAGTGATGAAGTGGAGATGCAGTCCAAGCCCCATGGTGGAGGAGGAGTGGGGAGCTCCTGGTGCGGGTGACACTGGTGGCTCTGGCAGGGCCATCCCGGCCTGATGCAGCTGCATGGGGGGAGAGGCCTTTGCAGTGGGAAGAGGGAGGTGCACGTGGAATGCCCTCTGTGGGCCGTGGCTGTGTCCTGCTGTGGGGCTGAGCACCCACCCACGGCCTGGGATGTGCCAGCCTGTCTGCTGGGTGCTGCAACCCTGGCGTGGGGGGCCAGGAGAGATTCCCTCAGAAAGGCATTCCCAGCCCAAGCTAAAACCTTAGGAAAGACCTACCCAATAGCTGCACCCTGTTGTACAGGATGATAAATGTTCTGAGGACATCATCCCAGTAGGCAACACCAGAGGATCAAGACAGCTGGAAATGAACTTTGATTTTTTTTTTTTTTTTTTTTTTATTTTTTTTTTTTTTTTCCCCCCGCTGTTCCAAGATGAATTATGAGTCAAGTAATGTTAGGCCAACCAGAAGTGACAAATCCCTAATGCATTTAGGATGATTTTATGTTGAGGAGATGCTTTAGGCCAGATACTGTTAAAATAAATATATTCATAGATATGTTTTCAGCTAATAGGGTCCATTTTGGTGGTTTGTTTGTGGAATGCAAGGTTTTCCCTTTAAAATGTTACTTTAAATTGCTTGGTTTGTGTGGGAATGAAAAATCTTGTTACCTCCACTTGAATCGGGTAACTTGTAATAACTTTAAATTGCTACTCTATTTATACTGACTTGAATTGTAAGGATGAGATTAAAATAACTGCCTATAATGACAGAAGGTAGTTTAACACTTATAGGGCTGCAGTCACTCTGCCTTATGAAGAAAATGCATTTTATCCCTTTGATTTTTTTTTTTTCTTTTTTTTCTTTTTTTTTTTAAAAAAAAAAACCTTTGATGTGATGGAGTTTGGTTTGGCTGATTCATTTTGGTTCTCATGCTTCTCATGGAGGAGAGAATCACCATGATAAATGGATATTTTATGGATTTGATGAATGGTTACTTCCTATTCCATATAATTACCAGGCAGTAGTGTCAATGAAAGATGCTGGGAAATGGAACTTTTCACTTCAGATAACCATCCACCCTGTCTGGCAAGAAAAATGGATCTCTATTTTCAACATATTACTGTGGATCAAGGCCAATGGAGGGAGGGCACCTTTTTGTAGGTTGTGAAGGATAGGATGGATTTCAAAAAGTGCCTGTCTAAATGAAGTAGTGATGAAATTCTGAAGGAAAAAAAACACGTACAGGCAACGTTTAGAAACTGGATTACTTAAGAAAGCTGATTTTAATACATATCCATCAGGGAAAGGATTAGTGTTTATAAAAGACACCCAAATGTAGTGGTTCATTCTTGATCCTGTATGCCAGGAGCATTTCAGGAAATGTTAATAAGGATTAATTCAGGAAGAAGAAAATTCGTATTTCTGTCTTAGATTAGTTTAAAAACAGTAATCTATTATTTTGTTACTTAAGTTCCATGTTTCTAATTGTCAGTTTCTTTCTGAAAAGACTTGTGTTGTAGTGCCAGTTTGTTATTTTATTGCATTAAAAACAGGAGAAATCAGGTAACAGCTTTGCCAGTGTTTACCTCTTGTTAGAAATCCTGTGAGAATTATAAGCAGATTGGCTTTTGCAAAGTTTAGGGAAAAGTTCTGTTCTAAAGAATTGTGACAAGACTCACAAGAGTTGATGTTCACCTCTCCTCTGTTAAGAACTATTAGAAAAGATAGATAAAAACCACTCAGTTTGGACAAAAGTGTTTCTTTTCAAATGCTGTCTTGTGACTTAAAATGTTCTGCAGTATAAAAAAAAAATCGGAACGTATTCATTTATCAATTTGTGAGGACTGAGAGAAGTGCTGTGTTGGAGCTCCACCAATTTTGTTACGGTGAATGGGAATGGGCTGTCAGTGTCTTTGGCATTATCTAGTCATTTCCACACAGATACTAATTTTAAACTACCTCTACATTTAACTGCAGCTTAAAAAGTATTAACTTTTTTCTTTAATTTGTCAGCTTGGTTTTTTTTAAAGAATATTTAGAACAAATCCAGATAAACACAGCTGCCACAGGGGAGGCATAGTTGGAATGGAACAGGTTGGATCAGCAGCTCTTCTCCTGTGTAGTAAATCTTCATTCAGGACTTGCAAGTAAACATGTGTGCCTTAAAAATACCCAGCTGCAAGCAGTTAGTGATTTGTACTATGGAGGAGCTTACAGTTTGTCAGCAATAGGTGGTCAAGAAAAACCCATGAGGAGGAGAATAACTATTTGTAATCATTTTTGTCTGGCAGTCCCCAGGCGTGTGCTGAGATCACTGAGCAGTTATTTCCATTAGCAGTGACACCACAGGGGCCTCTTCTCCTGGGACTTCACACCCTGAGGATGAGTTTGTGAATTGATTTCCTCCTCAGTGCTCAAGAGAGAACCTGAGATGCAGCTCTTCAGCAGGAGCATTTCTGCTGATCCTTCCTACAAAAGATGGGAGTTTTGTTGGCAGATTTGGTTGAGACTCACATAGGTCCAAAACATGTTGGGGTAAGGACAAACTGACTGATGGACATCACAGGGACCATGTCCATGTGCAGAACTTAGGCCTGATTTTCAAGCTGCTTCTACACTGCTATTTTAAGCATAGATGAAACAGAAAAGTCCACACTGAAGCATTGAAAAAGAATTATTTTATGGTGTGATGTTCCAGTGAATTGAAATTCATTTCTATTATAGGAGGGAAAAATCAGTGATAAACCATGATACCTGTACTAGAGATACAGTACTACAGATGAAGCTTAAGGCTATAATACCAACACGAATTTATTAAAAAACCCCTCACTTATCATGTAACAATAATTATCTTAGTACAACTATTTAATTAAACTTCAGTTTGAATAAACTAAATGAGGTAATTTTAACCTTATGATAATATAAAGTACATATTAAGTTGAGTGAGTTGTTTAAAATTTATAACAATTACATGAAAAGGAGAAAAAATCCCATAGCTTCCGTTATATTCTTTATAGAGTAGTGTATGAACTGAGATAAATTGCAGTTGCAGAATTTGTTGTTGTGGTGTGTGTTTTGATGGAAAAGTATGGAAAAGAGTTTTTTCGACTTGAAGCTATCTTTGTGCTTCTTTTGTGATGAATGACAAATGTGCTGGAACTCAGTTTGAATGGAAACTGAGTGACTAATCAGCTGAAGTTTCTGTTAGTATTAATTTATATTTTTGCAGGAATTCAGTTATGTAGAGCCTCTGTTTTCAGGGGCAGTGTAGTGGTGGATGATTTCACTCACATAAGTATGAGTTACTCTCCTGTTCTGTGGATTCTGAGGAAATGAAACAAACTGCAGTGATGAGGAAAGAAGTGGCTACAGTGCTGCTATGATCAGAAGGATCATGCTTGCTGCATACTGAGAGCACGTTTTCTGCAGCCTTTGTGGGAAATGTATGAAAGAGGGATTTAAGGAATGACATTTATGCATATTTTCTAATGTAAATTAACATCACTGTCTTCAGACCTCAGTGCTGCTTTGTCAAGTCCACGTAAACCTGTTCACCACAACTGGGATATTAAAATCTGGTGCTGCAGGGGTGCCTCAGCGGTTGTTTTGCATCCCAGTCTCAATATTCTGTTTATTGACGGAAGAGCTGCTGGTCCTGTCGGGGCTCCGTGCGCTGGCATCCTTCCCCCGCTAGGGTGTACAAACAGCCTGTGCAACTCCAGGCGGTGGCAGAGACAGGACTTTAATTCTCCATACCCTTCACTAGTAACCAGCCAGCCCAAATTAATCATTTTTCTCTGAAACAAGCCAGCAGATGGAAAGATGTTGATTTCTGAGGCAGAAATTTCTCAAACAAAATCTAGAAAGCATCGCATTTGGGAGAAAATTAAAAGCATATATTTCAGTCTCCACAGCCCCTGGAAACTTGATGTATTGAAAATGTTACCATGCATTTCGAATCTCTTGAAAGCTGCCATCTATTATGATGAGATTAAGGGGCTGAGAGCCTCATTCAAGTAAATCTCATATAAATCTAATTTGAGGGGAACCCTTAAACGTGTTGAGTAGGATACTTGAAAGGCAGATATCTAGCTATATGTAAAGGAGTCCCAATCATTACTCCCCTGCTGGAGTTCACCTGAATATTTTAATGATAAATAGGATAGGAACTAGAGCTAGAATGTGTAACAGCAAAGTCCTCACAAGTGACTACTGATTTGGTGGCCTGAATATCTATTTCCCCAGCTTAAGTCCTATTTAAAGGCTTACTTCCCAGAGGATCCTTATTGTACAGTTTGATGTGAACCCCTGTGTGCTTGAGCACATTCTGGTGAGGTGGTAACTGGCTGCATGCTGTGTTCCCACATCCTTTACTCAGCGAGACTCTGCCTTCCAGTGCCCCTCTGTAGTTCTGCTGGAGAGCTTGTGAATTTTACTGGGAGCTTCTGCCGGGAAAACTGATTTACTGTGCCCAGATTCTGATACTGGCTCTGTCTGAGCAAGTCCAAGTGACTGCCTTGGACAGGTAAATGGAGACATGTGTTGTGAGATACTCAGGAGGAGGAGTGGTGGGGAATAAGGGACCTGAGCTGGGAAAGTGCTGTGGGAGTAGGAGGAAAGGGAATGCGAGTGCAACTTGGTGTTGGTCTGCTCAGCCTTCTTGGGCCACTCACCTGCTTGAGTTGAGAAGATATTTTTATGCAAAAAACCTACATTTTCTGTGCCCTATGCCCAGACCCACCGTGTTGTTTTGTTGGGTTTTTTTCCCCCTAATATTTTATGCATCTAAACTGAGAACTTTAATGATTTAAGGTTATTTGTCTTTCCTGATATGCGGCTTAATTTAGCATATTAAAATTCAACACCAGTGTGTGGCCTAAACACTTGAAAGCTATTTAGAAGCAAGAAAACGGAAATACAACACATCTGCTTTTCTGTCAATGATTTTGTAATTAGTCACACGAAGACACTTGAACATTGAGGTCAGTCTTCCTGATTTGAGGAGGAGCAGGAGTTTAGAGTGCAGTGTAATGGGTCTGGTTGCACGGTTTTTGGAATTCATTATCAGCTCATTATTTTAAGCTGATAACTGATACTCCAGCTGAAAAATGAAGTTAGGGAGATGCAAAAGGCATAAATGAAAATGTGGGGAAATGCCAGTTTGCACTCTTTTATTTCCCAGCCAAAAAGAAAAGCTTGCACTTTGGAGCAGAGCTGTGAGCTTACATGAGGCAGCACTGGAATAAATCAAATAATGTGATGGAGAAGTTGGGAGAGAGGTGAAGTACAAATTCTCAAACTGAAGCTTTTCTTTTCTTGGGGAGACGTTTTGTGCAGCTTCCCTTGTGTCCCAGCCCTACCGGTTCCTCTTCTGGGACAGCCTAACAGCAACACACATTACTTTGTTTTATATTGGAAAAATCTCAGTTCAGTTTTCCACCTGAAGACAGGCGTACAGTGTCATGGGTCTTTTTCTGCCTCTCCCCATCCTTGCTGAGGAGGGCTGGTGGCCTCTGTTTAAGGCAGGAGTAAGAGATGAGAAGCTGGGAAGCATTGAAGTGTATTGTAGAGAATGAAGGAAATAAGAACCTTAAGGGGAGATTCACACACCACAAGTTTGTTCAGCTAATTTGAACACGACCATTTTTCCAAGGGAATAGGAAAGATGCAATCAATTGACTGTTAATTTAATTATACATGCTCGGAGTGTCAATATTCTTAGTTTACCTTCTCATCTACAAAACAAATACAGCTTATTATTAAATTACCAGTGAAGATTAAGGCAGCTGTCTGTAGTGCTCTCTGCTTGGGAATGCATGACTGAATGTATGATAATGTGGTTTTCAAGAAGAATGTAGTAAATATGCAAATTCTTCCTTTTCTGCCGCATTTCTTAACTTTTGAGATTTGACTGTGTTAAATGTGTCAAAATAATTTATTTTTGATCAGTCCTCTCCATCTACGACTGTCACAGGTGACATTTCTGGCTGACTGCAGATGCAGTTCTGCGCCACTGTCTTGTCCAGCCCTGCTTTGCTTCATACAGAGCTCAAAATCTGCCTCTTCTGTATTTGGAAATTCCTCAGCACAGCGGGGTCTCCGGGTGAATAAGGGAACCTTCTCCCTTCCCAAGCTTTGTTTCATCCGTGTCTGCATGCTGTGGTCCAGCTGGATGTGGGGGAGGTGGGCACTGATCAGGTGGGTGGGAGGAGATGGAGCACTCACACTGGGCGGAAAGTGTAGCTCAGACATGCTGGCTGAACTTCCTCATGTGCTCATTTAGCCATGACCGCCAGAATTTCAGTCTGGGCTTGTATCTCTGGGAGGTATTTTGAGGTGCTTTTGCAGTGATTTCTGCCCCTCCCCACCCCTTGTTGACATTGATTAGGAGACTTTTTTTCTTCATTAGGAAAGCTTCCTGGTAATGCTTCCCAGATGTGGCCTCCGAGTGCTTTTCTTTAATTGTCTTCAAGGCAGAGTTTTCTGATCCTGCTTCTCAGGTGTGGCCTTCTAATTGCTTTTTCTTAGTCACACAATTTGCATGCAGCTGTAAGGTTGATTGAATAAGTCATGCACACATTTTTAGTTTAATTTCTTTACAGTTCATTTTACACTGCCATGATTCATTAAAAAAGAAAAAAACATATGAAAGTAGTTTGTGATAAACTAAAAAATTTCTAAATAGCAGTGACATTATTTCTAATGCTGGCAATTTTTCAATTTAATTCTTCAATTCTTTTCAGGTTATAACAATACCTGAACCTGTATTTTTGCTATAACGTAAACAAAGGTGTTGAGAACCTACCAAATAAAGTCATGACACAAATTACCAGAGTAATGTCTTTATTTCCTGTCTCCTGTCAGAAGGTCAGGGTTGCAGGTGTTAGCTCTGGTTAATATTATTAGCACGGATCTCTGGATAATGTTGTTATTTTTTGGCAATATTTTACGGCACTCCAAATGAAAAAGAGTATGAAAAAGAAGAAAGTGCTATGTGAGAACTCTCAGAATAAGTTGCCTGTTAATGTATAAACTAATAAATAAGTAGTTTATATAACAAATATAATAAATAAGTAGTTGATATAATAAATGATTATTCAGAAGATGCTTCTGGTTTTGTCTGAATAGTAAAATTTGTCCTTTGCAAATATATAATTCATCCCAGCTCTGAAAATACATTCTCCTTTGCTGTTTCCCTTATGAAGTGGTCAATTTGAAACACTGGGGACACAGTCAGGAGAATATCACTTTATTACTTCTGATTTTAGAGGCAAGAGAAAAAGATTTCTTCACATTCATTTTTCGTGCCAGCAGGTCAAACAAGAAATACTTTTTTGCTTATTTTTGTTAAGATTTAATTTTTGGGAGAAGAGTTAGTTCATTGCTAAGCACTAATAACAAGTATTATGGCTATGATAAATAGGCTTAGGACTAAGGATCACAGCAAGAAAACTCCTTTCTTGAGTGATAGTGGATGGAAACATGGGGACAGACAGCACATGGATTTTCTCATGCTGTGTGGTGGAGTGGGGCTGTGTAAGGCAGAGTCCTGCCTGGGGCATCACTGTGCTTTCAAGTTCTCTGATCCCAAATTTCTCTGATAGCAGCCAAGACCTGAGTGCAGGTCCAGCCAGATCTGATTTATGATGTAAGGCATGTTCTGATAATGTCTTGAAATGAAAAAGTAGCCTGGGAAAAATTGAAAATTGTTTGGGAGATGCCTGTTTAAAATGCCCTTTTCCAAAACTTCGTTTTAGACCCAGAAGCTCTTCCTGAGTGTTAAAACTTGCAAATAGCAGCATTTGTTAATCTTGGAAGAGCAGGCTCAACCAGATGGTTGAAGATTTGGAAGAGGTAGGGATCCTTTCATACAGACAGGATGTAGATAAAATTCTTTCAGAATTCATCAACTGACCAGAGCATCACAAATCAGAAAGCCTCTGGAAGGAACTTAAAGCCTGTGAGTGGGGTGCAGGACTGGGAAGCAAACAGAACCTTTGAAAAACAGTGATTAAAGTCCCTGCATTTGACCAGCCCATATCCATGGGCACAGCAGAGCCTGGGTTAATCTCCTCAAATTTCAAGAAGGCCCTTTCTTCCAGAAGGAGTCTTTATAGTCTTTGCTGCATAATTGTGCCTGGGTTGTATTTTTTTGTGCTGAGAGTGACCACAGACTGTATTGCTCTATAATTGTAGTACAATTTATTGAAAAACCCTTTTTGGCTTCAGTGTTGCCCCTCAGCGCCAATGGGATGGTTTTGTGGATTTATTTACATGGGGTGAGCACTTTATCCTGGTGTTATTTAACTTGTGCTCTGAGCTGTTGAAATATAGGTCTACTTTTATATCAGTGTCTCAAAGGAACGTATTCTTTAATTCAGCAGAGAAAAGGCTGAATAAACTCCCAGTGATCAGAATGTAATTGAATTTGCTCAATTAGGAAAAAGCATTAAATGAATTGGAAAAAAAAAAGGGAAATATAATACTGAAAAATTAAGCTTTCAGAAAAAAAAATAAATTAGACACCAAAGAACATTATCATCTTCCCGTTATTAATTAAAAAGGAAATCAGATTTAAATGGGTTACAGAGTGATCTGAATGTGGGAAGCTTGCTGCTGTGGCCTTGTGCTACAGGAAGGGAGCAGCAGGGACAGACACCAGGTGGGTCCAGAGTGTGCACAGCCTGTGTTAGAACTGCACTGGTTGAGCCTAAAGTTATTCTTGATACTTCTACCTTTATACAAAGTGCCCTTTTCTTACACTCCCACCTTCAGGATGAATATTGGGAATACAATGGCAGGGTTATACTGGATAGAATCTTATGAACTTACAAAGTTTTCTCTTAATATTTATTCACAAAAAATTGGATTATTCAGGGTTTGATATTTATTTGTTTAAAATGCTTTTAATATTATTGCCTAATTGATGTATTAGTTGCATTTGTAGTCTGCTAATTTAATTGGAGGGGGAAAAAAAAAAATCTAATAGAGCACTTCTGCTTTTCTTGTCAACATAAAAGAGATGCCCGAAATAGATATTGTGCTAAGAATATTACCTGACTGAAAATTAGGTCTGATTTTATTAATGGGATTATTAATTTTGATGCATGGCTAGACATGGTGGTAAGTGTATGGAGAATTGCGTTCTTTAGGTAAAATTGGACAGGTAATAAAAGAATCTCTTATAATAACTCGAGTAACTTGACGAATTAGAGTGGTGTAGGTAGAAATGTTTGTAAATGCACACACTGTGTTTGTCCCTGACTGTGGTTTGGCTCATATTGTTCCTAAGCCTCTCAACCAAGCTACATAAAGACATTAGGAAATGTAGAAATAACTCTGCCTCTTAGTATTTTCTTCTACCATCCCAACAAACGCTTTATGTATGGGCCTAATTTAATAATAAGAGTGGTTCCCTTGAAGATTTTTTTTTTAATGCTTTGCTAGATTAACAGATCTGCATGCTGCTCCAAATGTGCCTTGTTTTGAAATGCTGAAGCTTTGTTTTAGTGTGGATTGGCAGTTACTGGTTTTGAACATTGCAGAAGGTGCAAATTTACAGCAGCATGGAGTAAGCCTTTGTAGTGTGAAGCTGTGTGAACCCGTGCAAGAAGCTGCAATATCTGCAGTTCACAGCGTTTTGCTGTCATTATGGATTGAGAACAGATTTGGGCCTCAGCTTTGGAGGACAGAAGTGGAAATCATTCACTGCCTAAGTCCTTGTGGGCATTGCATGGTGTAATATCTAAGCTGGCACACCCTGGGTGAGATGCAGGAAGGATTCTTGCTGTACTCTGCAGTGATAAGGGGCTGTGTTCGGTTCTGAGCATCACATTCTCTGAAAGGCACAGGAAAACAGAATTTGGGTGAGGCTGGCAGCTACAAGTGCTGTAAACAATGAAAGAACTGTTACTTATTAGGTGTCAACAGAGAGGTGAAGCAAGACACATTTCCAGTTCTAAGGCCTAAAAGTGTTGGTGAGACGGAGGGTAATTGGATTAAATTTAAGTGTGGGAGACTCTGAAAACCTTTCTGTTAACAGTGAGGATAGAGAATTATGAATAGGTTCCATGGGAAGGCTATGAAGTCTGCCACTGGACTGTGGGAAGTCACACAGGTATGAGAGCAGGGGTAGGACTGAGTGGCCCCCCTTTTTTTTTTTAAATTATTTGCAGATATGGGACTGTGAACATTGCTGTATTGCTATGGGAATGCCTGTGGGTTAGAGTGTGATCTCAGCATGCAGCACTGAGTTAGGAGCCACTGAATTTTACTACTGCTTGGTGTATCCTTTGGGTTTCCAAATTCTGTCTCTGCTGCTCAGTGCAATTCTGCCCCAGCTGTGTTTAAATCTGTAGCTGTGGTATGGAACTGGTGAAAGCAAAATCTGTGTTTAGTTTGGCTGGAAACAAGCCTGATTGCCATGAAATGATCATGTTGGGTGGTTCTCAACTGAAACGTGCCTATGGCCTCAAGTTTTGGAGTCAGAGCATGGCACTGGCTGCATTGAGCCTGCTCCTGCTGAGGATGCTGGAAGCAGAAACAGCCCAGGGCTGCTGCTTTTCAAAACCTGCCAAACTTTGGGCTTGCCCGTGGTCCATGCTGTGCTTTGGAGTGCCATACATAGATTTCTGAGCTAGTTAACAGCCCAACTTTGGAGCTGAAATCAGGCAGAGCGAAGCTGTTGGGTGTCCTGCAGGGAGGTGGGATAATTACCTGGAGTGTGATAGTGAGAAAATCCAGTTACAGCTTCGGGTCCTGAACTGAGAACAGTGCAGTGCTGCACTGAGCTGCCTGGTGGTACTGCCATAGGTCTGAACTCCTGTTTTGCCTTGGTCTTTTATATCCTTTAAATTCCCCCTTTTATTATTTTCTGTTTGAAGATTACCTGAGGTTTAAGTACTTTCTGTCTTCTAATGCCTGGGAAATTTGTCTGCCAAAAGGAAAAGCAGCATTAAAATAAAACACAATTGTAGCAACTTCGCTGTTCTCTGGACTAGGAAATGCTAAATACGAAACTAAAACCCAACCAGTTCTCTTTAACAATAAAATATATTTTTCTGAGAAATATATTATTTGTATTTTAACAATAACTTTTGGAATATTTAATTTTAATGCTAACTGTAACTATGATTTGCAATGTCTCCTCGTGCAATTTTTCTCTGATAATAATTATTCATTACAGCCTGGTACTACGTGTTGTATTTTATGATAAAAACTTCAAAATGTAATATACACACAGGCATTGCTGCAGTAATTCTGGGGTCTCTGTGTTTGGTTATCATTAATTTCACATACTTGTAACAGCAAAACCTAATGACTGTATGAAAAAAATTCTGAACATTGTAAAACCTCAATGGAAAATACATGAATTGCAGTTGATGAATTGGGGATAACTTGTGAAACTCAACTTATGGTGAGTTTGGAGGGGAGCAGTTTTCTCTGGATCACTTGTAGAGGGCTATTTAGTGAGAATCCAGCTATTTAGAGGTGGCAAACAACTTATCTGTGGGGAGGAATGAAGCTGTGAGAATTGTTGGTCTGTTTCTTGTGGGGTTGTTATTCCCCTGGTAGTGGTTTAGGGTTTATTTTATTTATTTTATGTAGTTTAGGGTTATTGCAGCAGAAACAAAAGGTTTCTGGAGCTGTGGGGTGGATTTGCGGGAGCAGTGCAGGGGGTACATGTGCAAGTTTGTGACTTTGCTCACCTGTAAGTGTAACTCCCGAGGTGATGATGATCGTGGGCCCTCAGTGCACGACACTTCCACAGTCTACCCAGAGAACATATTCCGACTGAAACCCTTTTTAACTTCTGTTCTCTTGACAAACATCTGCATTGCTGAGGGTGGGAGCAGGAAAGAAGTTTGCGTGTTCTACATCTCTTTAAGTGTTGCTTAAGTTGCTTTAAGCAATCTTTCATTTTTTCTCATATGCTTTCCCTGGCAGACTCTTGTTCTCCTCTCTTGCTCTGCAGCTGGAACCCCCACTGAGGTTGCTCTGTGGTTCCTTGAGATTCTTTTGCCTTCTGGTTAATTTTCCTTGTTTTCCTTTCCCTTCAGATCCCCATTTTCTCCTGCTACCTGTAACATAAACACTTGCTTCTGTCACCTGAAGCTCTGTTCCTTGCAAGGGAAGGCAGAATTGTCTTTCCCTTGTAACACACTGTCAATCTTTATCTTCTTCCAAGGTCTTTCACTTGATCTTTTTTCCTTTCAGATCTTGATTTTTTTTCTTACACCTGCCCAAGTTTTCTTTCCTTATTGCCATGGTTTAATACCTGCTTTTCTCAAGGAAGCTGTCTTTCCTTCCCACTGCTCTCCTGCTTTGCCTCTGTTCCCTGCTGCTCAAGGAGCTGAGCTGGCCAGTGACATCCCCTCCCTCTGGCATCTTGGAAATGCTGCAACGCCCTTTTCTGGGAGTTGGGTGAGTCTGTATATAATTTGATGTACTCAGGGCTGTAGCTAAGCTAGGCACAGCCTGACATAAAAATAAAGGAGACATGGAAACACAAAAGTCATGGAGAGCCTTTAAAAGTGTGACCCTGTGCATCCAAAAATAGGAGGTTTTTTTCATTCTGTGTTGTAATGATGGATGTGATGGTAACAATACCCAATGATTTTTATTTAAAGAAAAAAATACTTCAGTTACTACAAAAAAGCAAGGCCTGCCACCCAACCCATGGTAAATGTAGTAGAACACTTTTATAAGGTTTCCTGGCTAAAGCAGAAGTCTGTTTTAAAGTTATTAAAGTTCTATAATGAGCTAGCTTTCTATGCTCACCGATAAAAGTACAATATTCTGTGGCTCAGTGTAATAATTCAGTGAAATTAACCAAGTAAGTGGTCAATGAAGCAAATGATTAAAAAGCAGAAGATTGAAAAATGAAGATTAAGAAGGGGAAAAAAACCTACATTTTCTATTACTGTACATTTTGTAGGTCATAATTAAAGTCCACCACATAAAAACACCCTTATAAAATGCACAAAATTATGTAGGGGTGCTTACATCTTTTCCTGCTCTATCAAACTATGTATGTATGGTGAACTTTAAAAAGCTTAAAACAATTACAGGAAGATTTGCAAACAAGGAAAAAAGGAGAATAAATTTTTAAATGGTCTTCAGCAGCTATTCCAGCTTTTCTGCCGTTCTACTGGTTTGTTTGAGGGTTCTTTTTGTTTGGGTTTGGTTTGTTGTTTTTTTTTTTTCTGTCTGTGGGGAGTGCTAACTGATTATCTTGTGCGTTACACGGCTATTTACAGTGAGGTTCACAGACTGTATTTAGGCATTTTAAGGCCATGTTCAGCCCTGGTATCTTCAAACTGTTTGCAGCATTGGTGGCTGTGCTTGTGTGAGCAGAGCAGCTGCTGAAGGGGGAGAAGCCACTCAGAGTAAGAGATCCTGCCAGAGGGGATGTCAGTGGAGATGTCTGGAAGTCAGCAGGAGCTGTAACTTGACAGCCTGGACTATTTCTTTTAACATTTTGGTGATGTTAGAGATCGTTGTCACTCAGAAAATTCATTTTAACTTCCCAGTGCTGGTGGTGATAAGAAATAACTTAGACACCCTCAGATGGGCATCAGTGTCATTTGTTGGATGTTCTACATCTGACCTTGTGCAAAGACACTTGGTGCACATCACCTTTTGGTATTGTCTCCTTCCACTGACACCTCTCTCTGGATATTTGCTTTCATCCCCTGGCTGGAATACCTGCAACTTTTATGTACTTTGCACCAAGGGAAATTTTTAACCCCGTGCATAAATTAATGGCCTGGATTGTATCAGTGTTAGGCTTCCTCAATTCCTTCTGGTGTCAGTGGAAACCTTTTGAGTTTAACAGAGCTGAATTTCAAGCCATTAACTTTGAACATGTAAACAATTGTCCTCAGGCAGCTGGGTGTAAATGTCATGGCTTGAGCCTTGTAGCACTAATTCAATAACCAATTAAGGACTATTACTCAATAATTTTGGCATTATTAATTTCTTTTAACTAGTATTTACCAATATTTCATCACTACAGGTAATAGACAGGGAGTCTTTGAAAGTCTCAGAGTATTCAGTTTTTATAATTAAGTGTGATTTTTGTGGCTACCTTTAATATCCCTACTTGGGGACCTCAATTGAATCTAATTATGTTTCAATTGAAAATAAGATATTCCACAGACCAAAGCTGTACATCAGGGCTCATTACTAAAGCAGCTCATTATTTTTAATGAGTAACTTCATTATATCTGATTCTGCAGAGAACAAGACATAATTCCATTGATGCTGAGAAGCTCGTTAAAGTTTGGTAGCCAGCAGCATATGACTACCAGCCTGAATTGGGCAACAAAGATGAGCAGGGTTAAAAAACCAACCCCTTAGGATTCTAACCCATCCCCACAGGTGAGCGAGTCTGCAAATAATTTTCTAGTTTTTTACTGTTGGTATCAACTTTGCTAGGGCGGAATAGTTATATATTCCTTTTGTGGTTATATATTCCACCTTTTCAGTGGTCTGTTTCAGAAAAGGAATGGCAAGCAAAATTCACAACAGAACATAATTCTTCAGGGAAGTTCTACTCTGCAGGAGGAGGTAACAGCATACTCCTGCCAGTCTCAGTGCCTGCTGGGAGTGTTACAAAATGTGTTCTCTTCCCTAACCCAACATTTTTGTCTTGGGGCTCTGACTTAGCTCACAAATATGCAGAATTGTGTTACCTGACAACTGCCTGGGGAGGGCACAAATTAGCAAGGCCTCAGGTAAACATGGTGTTAGTGCAGCCCTGAGCAGGTATCTGTGTGCTCCTGGTGGCAGCCCGGCGCTGCTCTGCCGCCCTGAATCTGCTGGGGATCCCCTGCGAGGGCACAGGAGCTCTGTGCTGGGAGGAAGAGTCTGTGATTGCATCTCTGCTCCTGGATTTCCATTAATGCATGGTTAAAAAGCGACAGGTATTATTAAACAGTGAGGATATAGTGGGAAAATGTGCTTACCTGTAAGTCTGATCAGCCTTTTTGTGTCTTCTTGGACACACAAGCTATTTAATTCAAAATTTTCATTTTCCACTAAATTTATTAGGGACTTTTAGCTTATTTCTTAGTGCCTAGGGTCAGAAAATTGATGATGTAGCATCTCTGGCTTTGATGCTCCAGCCCTATTCGGTGTTTTAATGAAAAGTTGGCTGGTGGAATAGAGAACACACTTAGTAAATTTGGAGGTAGCATTTGAATTGAATTTGCTTGTGTTGGAAGAATCTCCTGAAAAATTAGAGAGAGTATGGAATAACCATGATAAAACAGTGACATGGTCTAAAATCATCAAGATGAGAACTACAGTAAACACAAGTGTGTGCTGTATCTGGAAAGGTGGAGCTAAATGTCCTAATAGAAGATGGGGAGAACTTCCTAGGAAGCAATAGAATGGAAATTTGTGAGGGTGTGAGCAGAAAAGAAGCTTACATATACATCAATAGTTCAATGATGATGAAACAATGAGGCCTGTTACTGGCCAAGCTCTTTCCACAAATGACAAAGCTTCTCCATGTTTGGGTAGAAGTTTTGTGTACTTTTCAGTGAAATAGGAAAAGAACTTGTGTCTGTCACTTCTACTGTCTCTTACATATAATTTTAAGTTACTGGAATCAGTAACTGAGACAGAAACAGAGAAGAGCTTTTGTTACTGCTGTGAGTGGACTGTTTCTAAACTATCTGACTCATCCCCCTACTTACATGGTTGATAAAGCAAAAAACATTTCATGTGCAATGCATTCAGAATTCTACTTTTCCCATTTTAAGGAGGTTTTCTGTTGCAGAGATGTTAATGCAGTGTGTGAGCATTCCAAAATGAGTTAATCTTGCAGTACAGATGATTGCAACACTGGAACCACTGTGCTAAACTTTTGTGGAGGGCAATATAACACTTTTCTGAGCACTTTTCGAGTGCTCCTGAGGCACTGATCTTAAGTCCCATCTAATCTATCAAAATCCTGCGTTAGTGTTAATGAAGTTGACATAATTATCGTTGTTATTATTTTTATTATTTCTTGCTATCTGCAACTTCAGACATTGGTTTAGACTGGAAGTGTTCTGGAATCTCATTGACTTTTAACAACAGCAGAGTCCAACCCTTATTACATTGGCTGCAGTGTCTGTCAGTGCAGTTTTGTGATTTGCTTTCTGTGGCTGGAATTAATCACTGGCCACTGGTGATGCGGTGTTTGTATGTCACGTACCTGAAATTTTTATGCAAATCCCTCAAAGCAGGTAAAAACCAACAGGAGGAACTACACAAGAGTGTTTTTACATAAAATGGAATCAGATTTACTTCCTGCCACACAGGTATGCTTTCACTTTCTTTGAACTTCAGGTGCCTTTGTTCTGTCTTTTAAGCTCATGATAAAACCTTCCTACCTGTGTATCTATTCTATTTATTAATTTCTCTCCTTAGGGAATAACAGAGCACTTCTACAACATGTGATCTTCTATTTAAGTGATCCCTTCTCAACCTAGAGCTGAATGAACACAATTTTCATTCTGTTGAAATGATTCTTTCAAGTTTATTTCCGAATCAGAACATGTCAGAACTGGAATCGATCAGCAATGGATGCTGTCTATTCAAGTCAGAAACAATTATCCGTAGACTCAAAAGATAACAGTATCTGTGGAACAAAGGCAGCTGATAATGAGCCTGGAATTACATTGAAAAGGTGTATTTCATGCAGTGTTTTATATCCTATAACATCCAGTGAATACACATAATGCCTCTGTAACAACACCCAGTAATGTAAAATTTCTGTTCTGTAGAAATGTTGATACCTTGGGGTCACTCCTTGAAAACCAACCTGTAACCCTGAAGAAGTTGGTTCTTGAGCAGAGCAATACAGAACATACACACACACTTCACAAAACCTGTAAATGTGATAAAGCAGAAGGCAGACCTAATAAAAACTAGTCTTTTCTGTCTGGTTTCAGTTATATCTATTTAGTTCTCTGTGTAGGTACAGGTTGTGTGAGTCTTGAGGAATGCTGTAAAACTGCGTGGTGAGAATTGGCAGCACGTGAGGACAGAGAATGTGAAGGAGAATAGGTCACTGCTTCAAATGTGGATCTTCTGCATCCCTGATCCAGCCATGGGGTCTGCAGCAGGAGTGTTTTAGTCTTGAGTTTTGGCACATCACTCAATTGTTCCCACTAACCAGTGTTGGAGCATCCTCAGATCTCAAACTGGACTCCTTTCTGGCCAGATGGCAGCAGTCATGCTCTCCAGGAGTGGAGCTGTGCTTTCTGACTTTACTTTCACCTTTTGTGATAAAACCCCTCTTTCCTGGATTCTGAAGAGGAGATGGAAGAATATTTGGTTTATTCAACTTTTTTTGTATTGCTTTAGTGCCACTGGACACACAGCCACCAGTTTGATAATTAGGCTTGTGTTTTGATACACATTCCTGTGGTGAGGAAATTTTAGGTATTTAAAGATTTGCATGGAATGCAACACAGTTTGGAATTCATTTTTAGGTTTTAAGAAATAGAGTACTTCTTTTAATGTTGCTTAATTCCAACTGGGGTTTTTCCATGGTAGCCTTTAATCTCAGCATGGATATTCTTTAGGAAAGGACAGATCAAATTGGGGAACCAGTGGAAATACATATTTGAGTGGGTGTTTGTATAGTGACTAAGCACAAAGAACTAGTTTCTCTTTTGGTCTTTATCTGAGTTAGTGTAGGAGCCACATGTATGAAAATGATGCATGTGTATAAGACAACCACAGTTTGAGCAAGAATGATTATGTTTTAACTCATTTCAAGGCTATAGTTGGCTCTAATTAACATTCTCATGAGATGTCTGTGCTTTGATTAGGATGGCAATCAAATACCTGAGGCTTTACATATTTGCCTTCAGAAACATTTAATGAGCAAAAAAATTTTAAAAATCAACCTTGTTTTGACAAGCAAGTCTGTTCAGTCCTCAGCAACTACCCACGCCAAACAAAACTCCGTATTCAGAATGTTGAAGTGAAACACTCACACTACCCAGAGTCAGGTATTATATGATATACATAGTTAAACTTATTAAGCATTGTTAGTTGTCAGTTCTGTTCTAAAGGAGGTGAAAAGAAAAGAGTATGAAATTTTAATTATTTTTGAAGAATAATCTGCCTGAGAAATGTAAAATCCTATTGACATTCTATGTTTTCTGTTGTGAAACTCTTTTTCCCCAGTTCCACAGAAACAAGGAATGTGGTTGGATTGGTAACAATCTGAAACAGAAAATATACTCTGGGCCCCCTCCATGAGCAGGGAGTGAGAAATATTAAAATAATTGAGTGAGAAATATTTTAAACAGCTTCCAGTGAATTTAAGAAAATGTATCAGAAAGAAAGCAATAAAGTTTATAAAGCATGGACACAATCTTCTATGAAAAAATTTAGGAGGCAGATCTTTGTAGGCAATTCATAGATTTGAAAGGTAGTTTGCTTCATTGAAATGGAAGTTATTAATGTCTGTCTTGACTCAAAACCAGACAAAAATCAACGCCCACTCTTCACACTTCACCATCGCCCTCCCTCCCCAAAAAATACCCCCCAGCTGCAAAAACCTCAAAGAGAAAACACAGTTGAACTTTGTGGTTTTTTGTAATATCTAGCACATCACAAGATCTATAGAAGAGGAAGATAACATTGCTGTAGCAAATTTTAAAGGACCAGCTCTGTACTTGTTTGTATTTTTTGGTCAGCAAGCTACTTAATGTGAGCACTTCAAGGCCTGGCTGATGAAGTGAGACTCATGGAAGGAGTCATTGCTGCCCTTGTGGCCTAAATGAATTCTGAGCATTCAGTGTGAAAATACTTAGCAAAAAAAATAACCTCAGTAGGACAATGTGAGCTGTGATTTATGTGAATTAATAATACATTGCTAAAAACACTCATCTTTATCTGTCTTTTGCATTTCTGTGGTGAAATTATTTCTCCTGGGGTCAGAAAGGGCTCATGTGCATTGTATATTAAAATCATGCAACACATGCACTTTATTTGGAGGGGTGGTGCTTCATGTTTAGTATCCTCTATAAATAGGCACTGAATAAATCAGTGTTTGTGCAAGAACCTTAACACCATTTGTACCTGCCTGATTGCAAACTGGTGCATGACAGATGAACAGTACTTGGAATATTTACCCTGAAGTATTTTGCTGTAATTTCTGTGCATGAACAAGTAAATTATTTTTGCCATTTGTTGTTGGATCTAAGTGGACACTTCATCAGGACTGTGGTATGAACAGATATTGGGTTTTTAAATGTGGTGGGAAGGGGTTGATTCAGCCCAATCATGAAGTTATGTATGTACTGAAGTTGTATGAAATACTGTTTATGTAGTGTATGGATGGCACTGCTTTGGCTTGAGTGGCCCTGTTCCAAATATTCCAAATATCTATGGGTGTCAAAATCAAAGGATCGTAATGAAATGAAGACTGATATGCTTAGGTGAATTTTCAGACTTAAAGTGGGATGGAAATACGGATTTCTGTTTAATGAAATAAATTGGTTCCTGTTGAATGATAGCAGAAGGCTCCTTTTCTAATTCCTTGCAAATAACCTATAACATTTTTTAAACATGGACTTGATTATAAAAGAAATGGATTGGCATTTACTTCAAATGCATAATTCATCAAACTATCAAATGAATGTTAGGTAAAACTAAGCTTTGTATTTTGAAATTGCCTCTATATGCAAAAATCAGACCTATACAGCCATGACTTAAAATGAAACAAGCGATTTCTGCTAATGCAGGTGTGTAAAAGATGTGGTGAACTATCAAACTTCAGTGACAATGTTACACGTAACACACCTGATCTGCTTGAAAAATGTAAGTTTTAGCAAGGTAGGAAAAAAGTTCCTAGATCTGCTCATAAAGGTGACTTTCTGAATGTGTTTGTACTATGATGTACAAATTTCTAGGGGAAATAATTATAATTGATTCATCCTTTCAGGCTGATTTTGCCTTTTCTTTGTGTGACTGTGATCCATATTATTCAATTATACTGAGTCCACTAATCTCTGCTGAGGTGAGCTGCAAGAGGAAAGCATTGACCCAGCTCTTCTCCCAGCATGTCCCACTGGCTGCAGCTCCTTCAGGGGGCTGGAAACCCTGAATAATCACTTAAATCGATCACTTTTGTTGATGGGTTGCTGACAAAAAAAGAAGATCTGGGTGTTCTATAGGTGTATACTAAAAATTAACCAAAAAATGCTGCTTTCAATGACAGTGCAGCCAACAAATGAGAGAATTCCTAAGCACCTAATGGAATATTCTTGCTCAGTTTGTGTACTACTATTCTCCAGACAGAACTCAATGTGTTTTAAGTAAATGCTGTAGCTGAGGTGATAAGAGATGAGACTCAAGAAAAAAAAAATGTGCAAGCATGCAATTCTGTGCATTTTTGAGGAAGACAGTTCCATTGTTGTTGAGAATAAAATAGGCTTTTTTAGCAGAGTTTTTGGAAAGAAGCATGCTGGTTTTTTAGGTGTGCTGTTTGGTGTTTCTCAGGAAAAAATTGTATTAGCTGAGTAGTGTGAAGGGGATTATTTTTGGTAAATTTATGTGCATTTACAGGTAGTTTATGTTAACAACCACTCTAGTAGGTAATTTTAAGAGACCAAAGGAAAAGGAGCCTAAATCAAAAATTGAGTAAAGGCAAAGATTTTTCTTAAAGCGGAACTTGGAAAGAAATGCTGCTGTACTAAACATACTCTGAACTTCAACAGTGCAGGTTGTCATGCAAAAAGCCTGACTTCAAGAGCCAGCTCATGACTGGCACAGGGACAAACTTCATGGAAAAATGTCAGAATTTGTGGTTAAGTTAGCAGTGACCCTGTGCTCTGCTGTGCCCAGTGGGGTTGTGTGCTGCAACAAGCAATGCAGGCAGAAGCAAAACAGTGATTACAGCAGGTGCCCAAGTGGCACCTGGGCATGGAGATCCGGGGGAAAAAGGGAGCTAATCATTATCAAATTACAGTTCCTTAATGTAGTCCGTGGATTACTGCAGCTGTAAATATTCCTGGAGAGAGCCCTGCTGCCAGGGCCTCGGTGATGAATGGCCGCCCTTGGAGCTCTCCTGCGGGAGTGTTTAGAAGCTGTGAAGGTAGAAATAGAATAAATAGAGCACACTGCCTTTCCCATAACTTATCCTACCTTTGCAAACTGAGTTTTTCATTGGTTTGGGATTTTTTTTGTTTCAGTGGGAAAAATACAGAAGAGCCCGAATAACTTTCAGCCTTGCAATGTCCGATACTTGCAGCTTCTTTTTGACTTATGTCTTGTGGAGGGCTGGAAGAAAGGAGCCACTGGGTCAAGGAGTCCTAGTAGTTATGGAAGCTCCTTCACCAGAGGTGCTCTGAGAACATCTGCACTTTCTGCTTTAATCTCCCAACACCATATAACTTTTGAGAAATGTTTGCATTCTGAATTAAATAAGCACGTTGTGCTGGCTCATAGGAACTGCCTAGATTACTATGGACTCATGGATTTAAATAATCTCCATTTGCTCAAAGTGGTAATGGTAGTAACATTTTGGAGACAGCAGAGAGACGCAGAAACTGGTACATAAGAACAAAATTTGTTTTAAATAAGAGTATGAAGATCAATAAAAGAATGTATTTGTATAGATGCGTGTGTGTATTTTTATTTTCCACAGAACTACATTTGGAAAATAACTCGCAGACAAAGGAAATATGAAATGTTTTTTTACTTAGAGCATGATACAAGTGATTTATGGAATTAATAGCAATTAAGTTCTCAGAGGTCATTGGTAGCCTTAAAAAGCAAAACTAAACACTAAAACTACTCTAAATATTTAGAGAACAAGAAATTAATCTGCCTTGCTCTTGATAAAATCTTTGCTGTGATTCTACCAGTTTTCAATTTTTGTCTCCTTGTTAATCTCAGACTTCTGGTGCTCTCAGTTGCAATGGGTTACCTTTAACCACGGTGGTTAAAGCAGTGTGACTTTTTCTGCAAGTGTGGGGCACATACTGACTGTAATTCCCACAGCAAGAATGCACTGAAGGATGATTTACAGAGCCATACTATCAGGAATTTTGACAGCTTGGATTTAAACCTCCATCTATATAAGACTCACTACTTGCACTGCAGTTGCATGAAGGAACAAAGTACCGGCTGACTGCAGCTGGTTGACAAAGTAATGGCTTTTTTAAAAACAGGAAGATATTTTAGAAATCTCAGTTGCGATCCTATTTTTTTTTTTTCCTCCTAGTGAAATGTTCAATTAAAATTCAGAAAGGTTCCATGATAAATAGATAATTAAAGAGATCTACGTTGCAAGCAACATCAAGGTTCAAGTCTGTTCTCAGCAGAGCAGGGGCTGGCTTTGTGCATGACTGTAGTCCGAGCTGGGTCTGGAAGGAGCACTTTCTAGGGTATTTCCTCAGGTCACTTCCTCTAATTTATTTTTTCCCCTCCAGAGTTATGCTAAAACTGTCTCGTTTCCAAATTCAGAACGAAAACATGTCAAAAGCTCAGCATTTTTTGTGTGAAATAGAATTCTGGCTTTCTGGCCAACCCTTTGATGATATATATGGCAACCACTTAATGCTTATTTCCTGCAGTAAGGCTTGATCCAGGGAAGCCATTCAGGGTGTGTATGATATGAACTGAGGAGTCTCACTGATTTAAATGGGGCAGTCCTGTACATTGCCCTGTACACCTTGTATTTAGAGTGATTTGGGGAATCTAAACACATACCAGCAGGTAATCAGGACTCTGCTCTATGAGCAGTAATTATTGCCTTCCCAACTGATACCTCATGAAATGGTGGAAACAACCCAAAACTATTCTCATGTGGATTTCAGTATTTCTGAAACCTAACTAGCATCTGTAGTAACATCCCTTAACATCACCCTGTTCCATGGATCACTTTGGGATCTGTGCTGCACTGGGAAAGCTCACAGAGCCAAGCAGTTGCGTTGTATTGCCTGTGTTGTGGCTCTGTAATTTAATTGAGGTACTGCAGGCTGTCAGCTGACCTTGTAACTCTCAAATTCTCATTTTTCTTCCCTTGCACAACCGGTTCATGACGTGTCTGTGATTTAAATGCCTACTCCCTTTCCACAGCATCCAGTGCCTTTTTTGCTCCCTTGTCCATTAAGTTGGGTGCATGTGGTGGTTTTTCTCTTGTATGGGCTTTGCTGCCTTTTCATGCTCATATTTTTGTTCACCTGCATAAACATAAATAAAAGTATGTCTGTGTTTTCTTTTTTAGAAATCTTTCAAAACTTTGTGTCTTTAGTACAGAAATTTTATGCACGTTGAAGTTCAGTATTAAGGATTGCTTATGAGGAAAAAAAAATCTAAAAATTCAAACAACTTAAGCCTCAAACTACTAAGTGTCCTTTATTTTGAAGTAGAAAAGCATCAGCTTCTGAAACTCTAAGCTGAGGTTCCTTCATTTCCTACAGATTATGAATTTTTCAAAGTGGAATGATCAACTTGTTCTGAGAAACAGGATGTATTTCTGAGCATCTGAAAGCACTGAAGCTACTACCAGAATAAATTATCACCCATAGAAACATGAGTGGCAGAGTATGATTAGTTGACCTGCCTCTTAAATTGATTGCTGAAGCAGTTTTCCTGCTATTCATTGCAACTTTTTCTGAAGATACAAACTTTAAAAGGGAATGGGACATTACAGTAAATATTGCACTTCAAACTTAGAGATTATTTAAACCTGTCCATCCTTCCCAGAAGAAAGTGACTTTTACATTTGGCATCTGTGAGAAATTAATTAACTAATAATAATCAGCCTGGCAAATAATATTGAGACTTAACACACACACCTTCAAAATATATACATACATCTTCATTTATGCATAGTATACACATAGACATATTTTAAATTCATGCAGCTATCACTAAATACTAAACTGAATATGATTATTTTTCTTTTCCTTGGGGAAAATAATTGTTGTGTAGTTGCAGAGTTAACAAAATATATGCCTTTGTCAGTTTTATTTACTTCTGCAGAACTCACTAAAATGAGATTTCTCACCTGACTAGGATTTTTTGTTCTAATACAATACAGAGGGAAAAAAATGGCTAAACCACTCTAATGATATGCTGTGTCCTGCTATCCATCTTTCTGTTTGGTTCTCTGAGCTGCAAACATTTTAGGCCAATGATTACAATTATCTGCTTTGACAGTGCCTGAAACAATAGAGCATAGTTCTCAAAAAAATTACTGATAAAATAATGACTTCATAAGTTAAAACTGTGACTCTCCTTGTGGGTCTGTCATTTCAAAAATTGAAGAGCATTAGATTAAAAATGAGGCTTTCCCTATACACAGTAAAGGTTTTGCTTTTGTCTTGGAGTAATTTATGAAAACTGCTGTTTGGGACCTATTGTTAATTAGGGTCCTTGCTCACATCCAGCTCACCTGCCCCCCCTTTACTGTAACCCCTGCTCAGTTTGGGGAAGGAAAAGTGGCTGTTCCCTTCCTCCCACCAGCACCACCCTGTGTGCAGCAGACAGCTCTCCTTGGCTGAGAACAGGACCCTGCTTCCAAAAAAACCAACACAAACCAAACCCCAAAATGAACAAACAACCCCAGAAGAGACTTCTTCCACTTAGGAATGACCAGGACTGACTTTGAGCCCTGGTTGATCCTTGAGGAGATGAAGCAGAACCAAGTTACTGACATCCACACATTTGATGCCTGTTGGTGCTACCCCTGGGACCCTGAGCTAATCTAGCAAGTGCACCATCCTCTTCCCTGCCCCCCAAAGCAGGCCATATTTTTACTGAGTGTATGGACAGTCCTGATTGAATGAAATGTCAGAAGAGAGAAAGGAAAGAGGTATTTATTTCCCTCCTGGAGCTGAGCCAGCTGTCACTGTGAAAGCGTGTGAGCAATAGCATGGAAGGTTCACTCCAGCTTCTATGTTTTATTTTTTTACTCTCCCTTTGAGAATCTCACGGAACTCTACAATCCTCTGAAATTTAGCATGATGTTCCCTGAAGTACTGTCTGTGTCCCCACCGGTAACTTACCTGTTACAATGTGGAATTTTACGTACATCTCAGCTGCCTTTAAGGTAGTTAGAGCTGGTTGTGGCTTCAAGGGGATGAAACTTAATAAAAGTTTATATACCCTGTTTTCAACCATCTAAGGTGTAAAATTACCTAGGACACCCTCTCAGCTGCCTAAGTGTGCTGGAGGTGCAGGAAGTGGTGTTCTGGGGTGGAGAGGTGAGAGCAAGGCTGCTACGAGAGGAGGAAGAAAATGGCAATGGGGAGAGGATGGGTGGAGGGAACTGGAAATTCAGACCTAAAGCTCTTGTACCACATGCTTTGAGATACACCCTGAGCTCCTCCGTGGCACCCCTGTCCCTGGGAGGGAGAAGCACCCTTGAGTGCAGCTCTCAAGCTCTTGTGGCTGCCCTCAGCCATCTGCCCACACTCTACACGGAGACAGCCCCTTAACAACCACACCCAGTAGATTTCATTTCAGAAGTTCTGAGTAAATAAATGCTATTATCAAGATGTTCTCTAGTGGAGAAACCTTTAGTTCATACTTGTGTGGAGTATTTTGAAAACATGAGCACACAAAAAACCCCCCAGACACCAAGCCCTTTCTGCGATGAGAGCAGCAGTAATTAGTGGTGGTGTTGCTGCAGACTGACAGTAACACACTGGCTGTTTTATCTGCCCTCTTGACATGTAATGAGCATTCCATTTGGATTATAAAACAACACGATGGATGAATTGGGCTGCATCGATCGAACCTCTGTAACAGTCAGTAATCATTTGGCTCCTCAAGCTTTTATGCCTTCAGAGCAGGAATTAAAAAATGGTTTAATTAGAATGTGGGGAACTATCCCCTTCAGTCAGCATCTGCTGACAATAAAGATACAGGGCTTAAAGCAGAAAGGCTTGTTAAAGGAAGTGGGAAGTCATGAAAGATGGTGGTGTTTGTTTCTTTATCAGACTTTATGATTATTTTTATTATTTTTCAATTTGGTTTACTTTTTTTTTAGCTTTTCATCATCTACTTATTTTATCATGTATTTAAACAACCTACTATTTTTCAACAAATGGTCATTTTCTTAAAAAATTGGGATAAATTGTAAGTATTTCATTTAAACAAGAATATTTGGAATGTCTAGTAATAAAGAACTAAATAAATTTGTTCAAAAATAAACATCTTTTGTCAGTAATCTCCATGAACAGCCTCTATCTAATATTTCTGTCTCTTCTACAATTTCAAAAAAGCAAACCAAAGCAGAGCTGAACCCTTTAGAAGTTAATGGGATGTCCCCAGGGATGTGTCCTTTCTACTGCTTGCTGTTGGCTTTTCCATGGAGCTGCTGACTAGCAAAACCATGTTTCTATCAAACTTAATGTTCTCTAGATTATGAGCATGCTGAGGAAAATAGGTGGGAATTAAGACTCAGTGGAGAGCAGAAGGGCAACAGAGGTTCAAGCACAGGTTATTTTGTGTTGTGCATTTTGGAGCCACCTCGTGCAGCTCCTGTTCCCAGCACAGCCAGGCCAACCAGGCAGGGCTGCAGCTCCAGGTGCAAGGAAAAGGGACAGCCAGCAGGGCTCTAACGAAGATTAAATCAAGAAAATTAGGTCTGTTTTACTCCAGGATGACGCTTGTCTGTCTTCAGTCCTGGATGCTGGGGGGAAGGTTGGAAGAGAGAAGAGAGGGATGTGTGCTCAAGTAATGAAATTTAAGATGAAGCGCTAGTGATTTTTGGTAGACTTTGCTGAACACCCTGGGACAGGGATGCAGGGATGGCAGAGGATGTTACCTAGCAACTGCTGGAAGGTGGTTAACTCCTTGGTACCCATCCTTTCTGCCTCCCCAATAAACTGAGAGTAGAAGCTGAATTTCTACAGAGAAAAAATTGGGAAGGTTTCTGCTATTTGCAGTGTAATGTTTTATAGAGGCTGTAATTAAAATGATAGTAAATAAAAAGAAAATAGCCCTGAAATATTATGGTTCCTATTTAAACTACTGTAACTATTTTAGGGCTAGTGAGTATGTTGTTTACAACCATTTCAGTGTTTGTGTGGAGGTTCTTTATAGCCATGACAGACATGTCTATCTCCAGCTGTAACACTCCTGCATTTCTGCAGCATGAATGTCTCTAACAGAGAACATGCATGTGATGTGAGTCATTTACTTGCTCTCTGCAAACGTGAATCTCTTGAAGATCTGAGATTTTTTTTTTTTCTATAAACAAAAAGTATAGAACATATCAGTTCCATACTGTAGATCAGCCTCCCAGCAGGAGTCAGGATTCTCCAGTCAAGGACAATGGTTGCTCCAGTTAAACCAGTTCAATCCAGTTAAATCACAGTACTTAAACCCATTGAAGATGGAAGTGGCAATTGGCATTACCAGGTAACAGAGGTGTTGCTGGGATGGAAACTCATTTTAGATGCTATGGTTTAGCAGGTTCCTATGTAAGATCCTGTGAAATGTGTGGAAAGATGGCTAGAAGGCAGTAGGGAATAACAGATCAAACTCAATTATGAATATTCTAAACCAAAATAAAGACAAGGTGATCTTAACTTACACTAACATACTTTTCCTTTCCTAGCTTGGATAGCGATCAGTATATTTGTGAGGGTGTTTGTGGATACATATAGTATTTTTTAGGTATTCCCATTGCCATGCGTGTTTTTTAATTGAATGGACATATCTGCAAAGAGGCACCAGACAGGACAATCCAGCACATCCCCTGTCAACAATAGGGGCAGGAATCCCACTGTCCAGTGGGTAGTTAGGTGCATGTAATATCATAAGTTTATGTATAAAAGTGAAATAAGAGGGCTTTATACACAAATCAAGACAATTTTTTTCCTAGTTACCATTCCTCTGTTACTGCATTAGATGCAAATTCAGCACAGAGTTTCAGGCAGCATGTCTCAGTAGTCTGCAGTCATTAGAGCTGATGGTTTGTGAGCCTCCATTCTTCTCAATGTTCTCATGAAAACTGAGGGTGCAGAAAGCTAAATGATTTCTCTCATCTTATTTATTATTTTGGTTTTGCTTTCTTGCTTTTATTTATATTTGCTTAACCTCTAACAGTTTCCTCTAGGTGAGCAGGGATTTAATAATAGTAGGTTTTATTATGCAAAAGCAAAGATTGGCTGAAAACAGGGATGAAAACTCCAAAGAATAATAGAATAGGATGTGCTAGTAGCTGCATAGACAAGTTTAAATTACATCAACAGACTGTAATGTTGTTACTGTCTCTATAGAAGAATATTGACTTTGATTTTGATTGCCTGAGCTAATATTTTGTTACAATTTCTCATATGAGAAATGTAATTGAAATTCTAACTTTTGGCATGTCAAGTATTACTCATGTTGTAGGTGACAGTTTAGGAGTCTCATACAAGAATATTTTTCCTTTTTTCTTTTCCTCATTGTTTCTGACCTGGCTGCCTTTGCACTGATCAGAGCAAACGTGTTCCCCTGGAACCACAGCTATGGTTTACTGTGTCTGTAATGGAGGTAGCCCAGTCTTTCATCTTGGCACCAGCTCTATCAGGTGAGATGAGAAGCTCTGAGAGAGACTGAGAGCAGAAAGAACATTTTGTTCTTGTTTTTGCTGTAGCTGATGATGACAAGGAAGTGGTTGATTGGTCACTGAGATAATTGCCCCTGTTTTTAACTTTAATTTCAAACCTAAGTATAAAGCTTTGCAATTTGTGATTTTCTTTGCACTGCAGTATTAACAGGGAGCTGTTTTCAGGAAATGTTTGCCCGTGCAGGGGTGGTCACAGTAGCTTTACAGGGGTTACAGAACCTCAAAGCCAGAGGAGTGCAGGAGCTGCCGTTCACTTTCAGCTGCATTGTGCAAGCCCTAGAGAAACAAAAGCATAATGGACTTGACAATTTATTGTCTGAATAGTGACATAACAAAACATTTTGTCCAGATCTATGGCTACCTGTAATGCCAGTCCTGGGAAAGGGATGCACTTGAAATTTGGAGCAGTTGGATTGCTGACCATAATGTGTCCACTTTAAAGCCATATTTCTCCAAATGTGTTAATTCCTCTGAGCAATTTGACTGTGGAAAGAATAACTCTTTGAAAGGGAATCATGGACACCATCATGGGGTCCAGTAGAACGCCTTCAGGCTGCACTGGGGACTTGTTCTGTGTTTTTGGGTGTTCCACATCCTACCTCACTTCAACTCCAGCACTGCAGTCCCAGTAAGTTATATCCAGCTTTTCCTAGGGGTTTCCCTCCACAGCTGAGATGGGTATTGCAGTTCCATTGTTAGTTGTTGATAACAGGCTTTTGTCACACTTTACTTGTTATTTTCTTGACTTCACAGAATGCATTTAACAAGCTTAATATCAGACAGATATTGTACACAGTTTTATGAAATGACTCCATTGTATTCAGAAACTATCTAAATGCCTGTGCATGCCCTCTCTGTTTTCAAGACTCTTTCTTGGAAGCAGCTTTTAAAATTGGAGATGATCTACCTAAAAGGATCAGATGTTATAGGAGAGTCTCAGAAATGGATTTTACTGGATACTTCCTCTCTGTAAATTTAAAAGCATGACATTTTGAGATTAATTATTTACTAAAGCTCTTCTTGCATTTATAGTATGGATTTTTTTCAAAATAGTCAGACAAGACTGAAGTCTTAAAACATTTCTCAAATACAACTTTGAAAGGCATCAGTGATTCCTGAAGACAGTCATGGAGACAAATTTCAGTTTTAAGGTGATGCAGACAAACTTGCTTGCCTCCAGCTGCATTATACTTTCTTGTTTCAATACATTAGAAGTTTTTGAAGCTATACTGATTAAGTGGAATCGGGATGTTCTTGATGTTTATCTTCCCTTTCTGCTGATTCAGAGAGCAATAAACAAGATACAGAAGGACAGAACAAGGCTGATATTAATTGCTCCTGCTTAGGAGCAGTTTAGGATGGCTGTAAACAAATTCAGCCATCGAGAGCCATCAGTCATTCCCTAAGTTAGAAGTGCTCAGTCAGGAAAGATGACTCTGTCTTAACTGTGGGTTTTTTTCCCCTGTGACCTTTCAGTACGTGTTCTAGGCTTAGTGTTTTTGTTAGTGTGAAATGTTGAAAATACGACACAGTTTTTACAACAGAAGTGTAAAGGAAAATTTCCATCACACATTGTGTGACATCACAATAAAGACCAGGTTCTCTCTGTCTCCTTACAGTGTTTGGCTAAATGAGAATTCCTGATGATTCTGTCAACACCCTGGAAGTCACTGTTGCATTTCAAAGGCACATCCCGGCGTGGAATGATAAATTGCACTAGGACAGTAGCAATTGTTTTTCTGTGACTATTTGAAATGCTAAGCTACACAGATTCCTTTCCTTTCTGATTTTTCTCATTGTCTTTTCACAGACATTACACAACTCAGGCTTTGAATATAACATGACATGAGGCAACAGCAATATAGAAGAGGTCTTTGAAGTTGTTTCTTTTTATCATGATTTACCTTTAACAGGGTTTCTGTGGTCTAATTCCTTTGCAGTTCTAAAGAGAATTACGTTTCAAGTTCCATAATTGCACCAGGGAATTGAAACCTTGTTTAAACAAATAAATAAAAAATCATGGTGATGTATCAAGATGTATCAAGAAAATGGTTTGAATGCTGCACAAAAATCCTGCTTATTATGAATATCCCTGAAAAATACAACAGGTGTTAATTTAGCCACTTCTGACACACACTTCTTGACCTCACTGAAATGTTTTTGAGAAGTTGTGTGCTGGCAGAAACACCTAAAGCTTCATAAACCCAGTGTTTTTACAGAAGCTGAATTACCACGTTCATTGCTAATTGTCTAAAATGTGATGATTGTGATGCTGCTTTGTCTATGTACTTTTGTGACACTAATATTAATTTACATTTACTCCTAGTTTGCCTTGGAACTGCAGAGGGATGATGCATTGGGGAAGAGCACTTAGTCAAAGTTAAATACATCCTTACCTCCTTAAGCCCCCTCAGAATGACACATTTGCTGGAACGCCTCGAACTTAAAATTTGATCCCAAAAATTTGGCTCCAAATGTGCTACATCTGGTTGCATCCTGTCTCTTATTGACCCGCTCGATCCTTTCCTCTTACGTTTATAAATGTTTTTCTAATGGCCAATTTCTGCTGGTTCCCTCTTTGATCAATAAAACCACTTGCAGAAGACCCATGTATCCAACAGTGTCATTTAGATAAATGGAGGAGTGGCTGATAACCAGCACAGCTTTGTCCTGCTGGAGCACCTTTCCTGAGCACAGGTGCAGGTGTTGTGCCCAGCTCCGCTGACTCCACCGGGCAGCTTCACCCCTCTGAAGGAAACATCAGTCCCACAACTGGTGATGCTGAGAACAATTCTGTGCAATTACAGAACTGCCTCATTTGTGGCTCAGATATGAAGCCCTTTTAAAAATCAATCAATATATATTGAGTATATTTGAATAAAATGCTACAATCGTAGGAGAAAAAAACCTGAATTGCTCATGAAGTTTTCTGTAGAATTAAATCAGGAGTTTTTCTTCTCTTCCATGCAAATTTCTATTATAATTTGGCTTTTTTTCTTTAGAAAGCAAGCTCTTACATGTCACCTGTACCCACTGTTTGCAGGCATTCAGACTCTAAAACTGAGCATTTTATTTTATTTTATTTTATTTTATTTTATTTTATTTTATTTTATTTTATTTTATTTTTATTTTATTTTATTATTTTATTTAATTCTACGGTGGGAAAAATCCATTGAGCAATATTATTCTGAGAGACAGTGGATGGCACTGTTGGTTTGCAGCTATGAATCTACAAAAATGAAGCAGGACAGGACAACCTTAAAAAAAATAAAACTGAAACAAAACCCACGAAACCACTCCCCCTGAAAAACAAACAAAAAACCCCTCCACTCCATGCCTCCCAAAAAACCCCAAAATCAAACTAAACCATAAAGTAGTGTCTGCTCTGGATGGAGTAATTCTCAAACTATGTGTCAGTGCTCAGAAATCCTCAGACAGATGAAGATAACATGTAGGATTCATAAGCTAGGGGAAAAAAAAGATACTAAACTGGGTTGCTTCTGTTAGTTTGACATTGTGGTTTTGTCAAACGAGGAAAAAAGTCCTGGCTGGCTGAGGTGGGCCTTAGTAGTGATAAATTAATTTGGCTCAGGCACTGGAAGAGCAACATCCCCTCAATCCAGGCAGGGTTGTCAATATTGGTGGGGTTTGAGGTTTGCTGCAGGGAGATCCCACCTGTGCAGACGAGGAAGAGAAATGTGTTCAGTCATTTGGAAACTCCTCATGGACGCTGTGCAGACAATGAGGTGTAGTTGTCGTGTCTGGTGAGGGGGAGAGAAGGCTGATGTGGTCTTGGAGTTTAGTAAGGAAAGAGCAGCATGGGTTTTAAGACCCTGGAATTGTAGTGAGCTTTGCATCAAGAGATTGGATTCATTTGAAGGTTTGGTTCTTTGTTTCTGAAAAGACCAAATGCACCATTTGTTTTGTCCACTCTCACTTTCAAATGTGGGGTGCACCTCTGACCAGTTTTCCCTGGAGAGGTCAGATCTGGGCATGGCCAATCTCCTGGGGAGTGTGTGGTAATCTGTCCAAATCACATGCACAGAAAATCCAATATTGAGTGCACAACTCAGTATTTATCGTCTCAATGCCTTCATGCTTGCTTGTCAAACACCAAAAATTCAATTCAATTTCTGTCATGTAAATGTCATTTAAAGAGAGATTGAAACTATTAAGGGAAAATATCACCAAAAGATGAGTAAAACTGTCATTATCACTAATCCTTTATTTCTGATAATAGCAACATCTCCAAAGAGTGAGAAAATTTATTTGTGGAAGTTTTAATCAATTTTAAATGTAGGAATTCGATGATACCACATTTCTACAATCCACCAAATATCTAAGCCCTTGAGAATCACGTAGATGCTTGGTAGCTCACACCATGCACTGCTGTACGTCTTTTATCCTTCTTTAGAAAGACAAAGCCTGTTTAGTTTGTAACAGTGAGGGGAAGAACTCAGTTGCAATTATGAGAAATTATCGCTTGACTAATTTGCCACAACAATAAACCCAATGGCCGGAAAGAGAAGAAGTACCCTTGTGAATAATTGTAAATAATTGAATTCAGCCTGGTGTAAATAACATGACAGCATTTCTTACAGAGAATGAAAGACATGATATGAACTATGAAGTCATCATTCAGAAATGTGGGGTTTTTTTATAATTTGTGCTTTTAAGGGTATTAGCATCAAATCAGGTTCAATATATTGAATTTGAAATTCAACCTGTTCCTCATTTCATCAAAGAAAAAGACCCAATGGAATTAATGAAGCAAACTGCTTCTTGCCTAAATGTGCTGTTTCAGTCAAGTGCATGTTTGTGGAGGGCAGTTCTGCTCTTCAGTTCGCTGTCCACCTCCTTACAGACAGCACACAGACACCCAGGGAGTGCAAGGGGAAATGGCTTAACTCAATGCAAGTCCTTGATTCTTTTAAAACAAAGGCACTGGGTAAGTCCCACAAGACTGCAGACAGTGTCTGTGCCTGCTCTGCAGTCAGCACGTTGCACGTGGGTGTAAAAGATGCTGCTCTTCATCAGTTCTCCACGTGAAGAGTATCAGGCAGGCACTGTGTTACTTCATTGTGTTCTCATGAAAACTTCCAGGAATGGTTTCTTTTTTCTTGTCGTGAGTTGGAAAGCTGGAAAGGTTGACTTGGCTACTTAGAGGTATCTTGATCAAGAGTAGCAGTGTTAAACTATCAATCCGTTGATGAGAGACTCCTTCCTCCTAGATACACACACTTGTGTGAAAGCTACACCTCAAAAGTGATAAAAATTATTACATAGGTTGATAAATTTATAAAAGGAATTAGGTGATTATCATTGGACAAAAGTTATTTTTTAAAAACTACTGGTACATCATCTCTGTTTGTGATCTCTTTAAAGATTGCAGGAAGGGGCTCCTCCTAAATTAACACCTTTTAACGCCAAAGCAGTACATAATATTGATTCCATAGCTGTTTAATCTGTATCCTGTAATCATCATGAAAGCCAGTTTTTATTTCTAGAAACACATTTATAGTCTAATAATACATTGCATTTAGGGGATGGTAATGAAATGACACATTAATAACACTCTCAGTGTTAATGATAATGGTGTGAATGCCCTACAAAATCTCTCTAGCATTTGTGCCAGCTCCAAAAACCTCACACACAACAGTTGTTGTGGCTGCTTCTGGAACACATTTTTAATGTGCTCTGGGGTGACAAGGGATGCTTATGTTTCACTTCCATGGACACAGTGCCACTTGTGCGTGCTCAGGCCAGATGATCAGGTCAGCTTATGTTTGACAATTTGTATGGGTCCTTGTTGCTTCTGTAAGACTAAAATTATTGTTCTAACTAGTAAAAACTTACCTTTTCCAGCCTGGATGCAAGGGAACAGGCTTTGTCGACAAAGGTCATGATTAGGTGCTGGGGAGCATTGCAACAGCCAAAGAAATCACATGCTGGTGTCCATTTTCCTGCTTGGCTAGCGAAGTAAATACCCACCTCAGGAAAAGAACAGAATTGGACTTCCACTGTTGTGTAGGAACTCTGGCTAATACACTACCTTTATTTTCTCTACAGTACCTTTGTTTTTTCTTTTTCTAAAACACAAAGCCAAGGTGGTTTCTAAGGACTCTTATTATCAGTGTGACATACTTTAGATTAGGATCCTTTGAGATGGTGAATATGTTTGCCAGTTGAAAGACAATGGGAGGAAATGAAACACTTTAGTCATGGAGGAGGATAAGAAAAGTGCAGTGGTGAAATTCAAAGAAAGGAGAACAAAAAAAAAAAAGATAATGATGAAACAGCTAGCTGAAACTAGCTTCAAAATTTAAGAAGACTGCAGAGCCAATCCTTTTTTCTGCTTAAATTCCCAGAGAGGAAATTGAATCCGGCCTTCTGAAATGCTAGGGGAAATAGGCTGTGCTAATAGAAAAACCTCAACATGGATATCAGCCAGCAGTAAAGTAGAAAAATATGGATTTGTGCCAAAAAATCAGGCTGGAGATACTGAGTAAAATTGCAGCTTCAGTGTTGCACTTGTCCAGCCTGTAGATCCTGATAAATCTTGTTTCTAAATGTGCTTTTTTTTAACCAGTGATTTACAAATATGTTTTGGTTGCCATTGTTATTTAATTTATTAAAAGAATAATTTCTTCATGAATAGCTATGCTGATGGTAGAAATATATTAGAAAGGTCTGTTTAGATTGAAAATTGGCACTGAGCAACTTCTTGGTTCCAGACTACTAAATATGTGTAATTGTATACTGCATGTGTATGATTGTGTAACATGGTCTGTGTGGGTAAATGAAGTGTTTCCCTACATGAGTGAAATCTTATTCCGAAGAGGGAATCTGTTTAAAAGCCTTGTTGTTGCACCAACCCAGTACTTGGTTAATGTTGGCTGAGAAAGAAAGGTAAATGCAGCTGTCTTCTGCTGAGGACAGCGCTCGCTGTTGATGGCTTTTTCCATTCTTTAGGCACTTCTCTTTCCTCCCCACTTTTCCAAAGTGTTTTTGGATCCCTGGGACAGCTTGTCCTTTACTGTACCCATTGCCAGACAGGGAGAGTTGTTCAGTGGCGTCATTTTAACGGGAACTTCTTTTATGCTTTCATAACCCACTGTTTGTTTTTACTTTCTCCTTGTTCAAACCTATGTCTCTACTTTGAGAACTGGCTGGAGATTATATAATTAGATACTTCTTGGAATGGGTCACTTTGTTAAAGTAAATATTATGTTGAAAGGGCCTTGTTTACTTTTGTCAAGAAAGGGTTTTTGGGCCTTTGTTATCTCCTGGTTAAAATGTGAGATTCTCCTGCATTATCCAACAAGCCGACAGATCTGTGATCAGGGTTAGAAGATGGGGAGCTTGGTGACCTTTAAGATCTCATCTCTAAAAAGCATCTTGCTGCTTCTGCTTCTGGAAAATCCCATTCTTTCATTTCCTTTTTTAAAATTTGGAAGTTTTGTGCTTGTAACAGTGCAAAATGGAATATCTGTAATGCTTTGGATGCTGTTGATTACTGCTCATGATGAGAAACGTTAGTGAGGTTTTCAGGACCAGAGGTGCTATGTTTCAAATGGACCCCAGCCAGAGGAGTCTTTGTGGTAAAATGACTTCTTGTGAACATAAAACCTCTTATGTCACTTGGCTGCTCTTAGCGTTATTGCTGTGAAAAATAGGGGATGGAATGGAATCACATCACAAAGAAAGAAAACCTCCTAGAATTACAGAAATAAAGTCAACATACTAGAAAAACAGATGTCAGAAACCTAACGGCAAACGACTGAGCTGTTGAACATTCTGTTCTAGAGAGCTTTCACAGCCCTACAAAATGTAAAAGTGTATTTTGCTGTATACAGTGGAGCATCAGGAGATGGCAGTAGTGCTCGCTGAATTGCAAAACAGGAATACTGGGGAGAAATCCCTAGAAATTAAAATAAGCTGCTTTGTAAATTTGCCAAAGTGGGTAACAGTATTTTAATTATTAGAACTGTGTACAATCATCCTATTTTATTTTTAAGTTTTATTGACTATCTGGTATGCTTTAGAATAGAATTTATTGGTTTTTATTTAAAAGCATGAAAAACTGCCATATATGTTTATCAATAACATATTAATGTTACGATCTGGAAAGACTTTCTAGAACAGATGTCCAATTTTGTCCTTGACCAAATTTATCATTTATGTCTCTGGAAAGGTTAAAAACATCAATCTTATTCAGGGTGGCAGCTTTTAGCAGGTACTACATAAAAGAGTAATCTCTGCTTCCTAGACACAAAACTATACTGCTTTATATACAGTCATTTAATTTTACTGAGTATGTCTGTGACTCAGAAAATGTACTTGAACTTATTCTATAAAATAATGAAAAGGGAAGTGCTGCTTTTTTGTGCAGAGATTCCAGATGTGATTGTTGCTTTGTAAAGTACCTTTGGTTTCCTTCAGCATGTATCTGATACTTTAAATTTATTTTAGAGGCTAATTATGGTTTAAATGCTTTGAAATGCCCGAAAGGGGAAAAAAAAGTCTTTTTATGAAGTTAAAGGAAACAAATTTCAGAGGAAGTGGAATTATGTCTTATTAGTGAAATGTAATCGAACAATAAATGTTGAACAGTAGAATATAATGTGTAGCTAATGAATAAAGGAGATTATGTGGGTGTGATTTTTTTGCATTTATGGAAGAGAAAATACTGAAATGCAAAAGTTTCTAGTATTGTGACTACGTGGAGAAAATATGTTTGTAATGGCTTATTATTCTAAGAACTTTATCTTTAGACTTAAGGTCATAAACAGCCTTGGATTTTTAAAGACAAATTTATCCATAGGTTAAAAAGTTATCAGTAGTAAAAAATACAGCTTGGCATTACTGAGCAGCAGGGTTGGATTCTGAGGGAATTCTTGTGGTGAACTGTGTGCACCATTCCCGTGCAGAGTCACCTGCAGGACAGCTTGTTCAGGTGTCACACAGCTGGGCCACACCTGTCTGTGCTTGATCCTAGGGATGCACAGCAGCCCAGAGCAGGATCCTTGGAAAGTGAACAGCTCTTTATTCCTAGGGTAGGACATGGACACAAGGGCGGGACCTTCACTTTTGGAGGGAGGCTGCGCTTGGGTTGGTTTGGGTCCATGGCCAGGGCTCACAGAGCTGTGGAGATCTTCCAGCTGTGTGCTGAGCCCTTGGCACTGCTATTTCATCCCCACACTGAAGCTGGCTGCTCCTCCAGTTGTGCTGATTCGGCTGTGGAGAGACCATACTTAAATTGTGTTGTGGCAAGTTCAAAGCTTAGAGAAGGTTTTCTGAAAAAATAGCAGTCAGAACACAGAATATCACACAGCCTTTCACAGGGCGCAGTGCAGGGGCTTCCTGAACTGGAGGAGGTTGCATTCAGCCTATTATGTCAACCACCTTTGAATTTGTGTGATCAGTTTTTAAATCCATCTTCATCATTGGCTCTGGCAATCAATCCAATAATTTATTGACGTGTGTGTGTAAAATATATTCCTTTTGTTCTAAACCTGCTGCCTGAAAAATTCACTTGATGTCCATTAGTCCTTGTTTTATGAGAAGTAGTAACTAATCATTCCTATTCATCCTTTTTTCACTTGGCAGTTTTCCTCAGCTGAGGAGTCTGACTTGATTTGAGCTGTCCTTGTATTGAAGCATTTATGTTTCTGATGATCCTTGTGGCTTTTCCCTTTTGTTGTGCTGTTCTTGAGATGGAACAATCAAAACCCCATGTCCTGTTCAGGATGCAGGAATAACAAGAATTAATGTAGTGTAATAATGAATTATTTTTGTGCTTTTCTCTATTCTTTTGCTAAGAGTTCCTGGCAGTCTAGTTGTCATCTTGCTGCCTTGTGGATGATGTGCTGATGTTCCAGGGAATGATCCATGAGATATTTTTGAGTAGCATGAGCTGAATACTCTGTGGGTGTACTGTGGTTACCTTTTTATCCCCATTTACAATGTTTTGTCTTTGTCTACATTAAATTTCGGTTAGCATTTTATCACCCAGTCTCTCAATGTTACAAAACCATCTTGCAGTTGTTTTTAGGGTTTATTACCCAGGATAATTTTGTATCATCACCAGGTATTATCACCTCCCTATTCATGCTCTTTCCAAAGCACTTATGTGTGTCTCAAATACCCCAAGTTCCTCTACTAAGCCATGGTGGATGTAACCTCCATGTTTTGAAACTTCTTTTAGAAGAAGTTTCACTTCTTTTAGAAGAAGTTTCACTTCTTTAAAGGCTGTTCCTTTAAAGCTCCTTTGGTTTATCCCTTTCAGCTTCTGGGGAGATAATGAAGTAGGAAAAATGCTTTTAAAGTCACAGCTGTTAAAGTGGTTTGTTTACTCTCTCAGCTGGGTTTCAGTTCACAATATTTTAGTCTTCTGGCTATTTGTAATTTTCTTTTGGTGAGTTTTGACACTGTCACGCACTTTTTCTTCTTGAAATGAAAAATTTTTAGGTTGTTTTTTTCTCTTTTTTTTAATTTCAGGGATGCTGGATTTGAAAAACATGTAAGAATACAGTATCGTAGTGGTTACGTTGTAAGACATGTCTTGCACAATATTTATGTCTAAATCAAGAACTCAGGATTGTGGGACTAGTTTCTTTGAAAGAATAATTTGTGCTTAATATTTTTTTTCCTGTGATCTCACTTAATATTTCACACTCAGTGCATTGGTTGGTTGTATTTCACTTGTACAATCCTTTCTTTCTTTACGCAGGTAATAAAAAATCCAGGAGAATCTGCAATGCTCGTTACACTGAATTTATTCTATTTGGCTGTTGGCTTTCCTTCACCATGAGGCATTTCTCTGCCAGCCAGTTCTGTCATCCCTACCAAGTCAGTTTTGAAATATTGCTGTTTCAGTTGTTTTCAGAGAAAACAATTTTGAGGTGTTTTCGTCATTAGTTTATAACATAGTTGCTGAAAATGTTACTAATTTTGAGTGGTGAAGACCTGACACCATGTCAGTGTTACGTCTCTTTACAGCTGGAGAGATTTATTTATCTCTTTGGGGACATAAATGTGGTGACTGGAAGCTGTTTTATGTGTCCACTCTGGGCTTCTCTCTATCAGGGATTTATTGACTTACCAGTGGAACTGGCAAGAATTTTTGATCTTTCTTTATAACACTGATAAATTTTGGGGTTTTTGACCTTTGTTTTTGCTTAGGAGAAAATATTGATGGAATGTCCAATGCTGCTATTAACCATAAGACTGAAGGCTTATTTCTTTCTAATATTTCTCTTTGTAGCAGGTGTAGCTGTAGGAATTTGGAGAGTGGCAGATGATGTGTGTTGGCTGTGTTTGACAACACAGAGGGACAGGATCCAGCTCACAAAGTGGATTCCTCCGCTGAGGAGTAGAATAAAATCCTTTCATGCCCCAGATATAAAACCATAGCTTGCTGTGAGAAGTAGGATCAGAGCATTCAGAAAATAATTTCCTACTTATTTTGTGGGATGGCCTGCTCAGGTTTGGGGGTTTTTGGCTGCTCAACAGAATCAAAGTTTGACAACAGCAAGGAATAATTTCTACCAAGTTCCACTAATGACAAGTTAAGTACTACAAGGGGATCTCTGGTGAGGCAAAGCTTTCACCTTTGTAGACTGTTAAAGTACACGACAATGTTTTCAATCTGTCAATGGGTAAGAAACATTTTAAAAGTCTTTTTATGTAAGTTGAGAGTTAGATTCCTCAAATGAAGGGTTAGTTCCTAACTAAAAAGTAAAAAAGCAATTGTTACTTGATGCTGCCAGTAGTGTCAGATATTTTTGTGGTTTTTTGTGTATTGTCAGTGTTTTTGTGGTTTTCTTTTAGAGAACACTTAAAAATCATGGCAAAATGTTTGTTTGCCTGCAGTCTTTTCAATTTTAATCTAATTTTTGATTGTGACAAGATTTGGGTGTGTTTAAGCATTGCATTGCTCAGTAATCTTTTCAGGGCAATGACAGATAATGTTAGATATTCCTGATAAGGAGCATTATTGGACATGTTCTCCTACCACGACACATATTGCTCTGCTAAACTAATTATGCTGCTACCTTAACGTGGAGGGCTTCCAACACAGCAATCATTAACTAATGGTTCTGTAACTAAGTTACAGTCCAGTAAACTAGAAACTGGAAAACTGCTTTCACTAAAGTATTTGGACTTTCTTAAAACCTGAATAATAATCAAGAGTGTGTCTGAGTTGAGGGTGCGTCTTCAGCAGGCTTCTATTCCTTCTTTTCTGATCTTTCACAATTTGTTACCAGTCTCAGGTTTACTCAGAAAGTTCCTCTTGCTCTCTCAGTCCACAGCATTGTGTATCTGAATTGAACTTTGGTGCAGAAATGTGAGCAGTTTGGCTTAGTTCTCTCTTCTGTGTAAAGACTTGCAAGCTCTCAACAGAGAAATTTGATAAATGAAAGTTGTAGTTTTCCTTTTTTTTCCATATTACCACAATATAGATAATATGTTGAAACTCTGAACTAGGAAGGATGGGTGGAGAACCAAACCCTGTCCCCTAAACTAACAGAAAAATAGGGCATTAAAAAAAAAAAAAAAGAAATACGTAGAAGAATTAAAAGAAAATTGTTCCTCTTCCATCAGAGGTCTCGAGTGTGTTGCTCTTAACCCTGTGGTCCTCAGCTGCCCTGTCCCACCATGGATGTGCCTGACTACATGGTCTTGTCCCCACTGTTCAGTGACCCCCTTTGCTCTTGAGGAGGGGCAGATGAGGGGTTGATCTGCAGACCCAGCTGATGGGTTGATCTGTAGACCCAGCTGATGGGTTGATCTGTAGACCCAGCTGATGGGTTGATCTGTGGACCCAGCTGATGGGTTGATCTGTAGACTCATGCTTTCACAATGTGGCTGCAGTCCTATGCTGCTGCTCCAGACCCTGCCTACTTTGGCATCAGTTCCCTTAAAATACGATGCAGATAGTCACGGCAACACCGTGCTTTAATAGATGGCATGGTGAGTAGCCAGGACTTCATGTAAAGAGTTGGGGAAATCGGCCTCTGCATAATCTCTGTTAGTGCCAAGTGCCTTTGGAGCACACATTTTGCTGCCCTGCCCTGATCTGGAGAATTTCTCTTTCCCATGATTGAGATGAACCCATTTTTTGCACAGCCCATGAACAACTTTACATTGATACGTAAAGGAACACTCCCTGGGCAAGGACAGAAATCATTAATTATGCAATATGTCACCACAACCTGGTAAGGAAAATTATATCCCTAGTAACAGTTTAATGGCGATTGCTCGATGCTTTCCCAAGTGTCCTTTTCTGCACAGGGACTGAATTTATGCTCAACCTCGACTGAATGAAATCTTTTAAAGATCTAACACCTTTCTCATAGCATTTTCATTAATATGAAAATGTGAAATATATTTCAAATAATGAATAATAGTGAAACTATTAGGAACAATAGTGCTACTGCATTGTATGAGCTGGGACGCTGTCAAGGTGAGTAACATCTGGTTTAGTGTATTGACTTGATTGACAAGTAACCATGGTTTCTGCCTTCTTCCTCCTCTCCATTTGCACACTTTCATTTACTGGGTAAATCTGCTGGACTACAGGAAAGGAATTGTTTCTACACTTTGAGGAAAGAGAATCAAAGCAAAGCATTCTGAATGACTGTGTGAATCATGAAAGAGCTGCAAAAATATAGTATAATTATTCAAAGGAGTTGTAACAGCTGGTTGAAGTGACATTACCAATGGCAAGACTGGCAAGCAGACAGTTGTCAGTCCTTAAAATGGTGTCAGAAAGCTAAAGCTTTAAAACTCAAACTCGAGCTTTAGGCCAGCTGTTAAGGGCTATACGTATGCCCCAGGGGCAGCTACGATTCAAAATTCCTTTCTAGTCTCTTGTTGAATTGTGGCTGGTAAAAAGAGAAGTTTCGTTTTCTATTTTTAAACAAGACCACTATAAAGACAGTGATCTGAGCAGTACGTCTCTCAGTCATATCTTAAGGGTCTCCTTTATGCAATTAATTAGCAATTAATTTTCTAAAGCTTTGTACTGCTAAGTGCTGTCTTTTCTTTAGAATCATGAAGTCATGGTAGTTGTTGGCAGACTTGCTGAGGGTGGCACTCAGTCCCACTGTCCATGTCACCAACAAATGTGCTGAGCAGCGACAGTCCCGGTAACAGCCCCGAGGAACGCTGGCGCTGGCACTCACCTCCACACGGACATCGAGCAACTCCTTGCCTGTGAACATCCAGCCACTTCCTTATCCCCTGAGTGGTACATCCATCAAATCCACGTCTCTCCAGTTTAGAGACCAAGATGTTGTGTGGGGTGGTGTCAAATGCTTTGCACAAGTTCACATAGATGCTGTCAGTCATCTAAACATCTATTTGGCTTTTTAGGGTTTTATCAGGCACTGATAGTTACTTTTTAACTTTGCATAAATAAATTTCACGGCATCATACAACTTGGCTGGTTATTTGTCTACTGCTTTTCTCATTTTTTTTAAACTGCTGGACAAAATAATTCTTGATTTTATCTGATTCCTTTGTCATAACAATTATTAACATCGAAAAGTGCAAAAGCTTTCTCAATAGCAAAGCCATTTTCTGTACAATCAGTAATCAAAATTGATCTGATTAAAATTACTTTTAAATTCAGGTCTTCACAATAGAAATAATGGGTTGTATTTAATATTATTTTTTAGATATTAGTCTTTGAGATGTTATCTGAAGCAATCTAAACATTCAAAGCTTTTAAGTTGATTCTTTCAACAAGATAAAGCAAAAATCTGGCATCTAAAAGGAGTAATTTCTTTGGGGTATACTGAGCTTCATCTTTCTCAAACCTCTTGAAAATGTTAATTAGCACAAAATAAAGAACAGTGAAAAATGTCTTCAGTCTTCCTTGGAGACTAAGTTTTGGGACAAATAATTTTGCACGTGAAGTGAATATGCAAGTGTAAAGAGATTTAAATATCTGATTTTAATAGGTTTCATCCCACTGGGAGAGACACTTTTGATTATCTATGACCTATACCAATTATTGTGACTCTCCCCGTAGGCAAGTCATAATTTTAACAACTAATCAAACTGAGCCTGAAGGTTCTGCAAAATGCTGGATATGTACTTGCACTCTTGCTAGTTACAGAGCTCGTGTGTGCTGCCTGACCTTGTTTCAGTTTCTTAAACTACTTATTTTCAGTCCATTGAAATGTTTATCTTTTAAAGTGGAAATGCTTGGGAATCAAAATAAAATTTGATAACAAATAATCACTTCTTTGGTTTTGGTTTCACACCAAGCATAGCCATAAAATAGCAAACTCTCAGTTTAAATGAAAGTTGGCTTGACAGATGCTGAGGCCTGAAGTGTGTCAGTAGTGCAATGGTACAAGCTAAGCCAAATTCTAAAGCAGTAACCCCATTAAAATTGGTATCCAGTTCACAGTGCCGACCTCATGTTGCTTTTTAGGTCAGTAGCACATCGTGTCTATTCACACTGCAAAATAGACTTTGGGAAGCTCCTTAGAGTCAGAACTGAAAGCAATGCTCTGCCGAGGTGAGAGTCAGGACTGCTCTGCTGAAAATACAGTGGCTGAGCTGAAACAGGAAATTCTGCATTTATTCATCACAGTACTCAATTCAGGAACTGTTGTTGGGAAGCTTTATGCAGTCTGCATCTCTGTTCAATCCCTGCAGCCCTGTGTAGTATGGACTGGGGGGGATTTTAATACCACCCTGTAAGAGACAGTGTGTTGAGCTTATGGTGGTGTAGAACAGGGTAAATTCATAGAAGCAAACAACAGAAGTAAACAATCATCTTTGCTGTGCATACAGCGTTGCATGTGAATGTTGGAGTCAAACCCGTTTCTTGAGGTGAAATGTTTTTAGGAAGTCCCTGCTGACATGTTGTTTGTGGTTGTATACAGAGTGAATGCTTGTCAGCGTTCTTCACAGACGCTGGTAGAGTTACATACAGTGAAAACGAGCATTTAAATGAGAGGAAATATTGTACATGTGTAACGTGTAACTTGCAGGCCACAGGATGGCTGTCATACGTAAAATTAGTCCAGAGTTCGAATGACTGTGGCCTAGTGATGCTTCTGCACAAGTGTGCTTTGAACAAAGAAATTATCCAGCTTATTAGCTGAGACTCAGACTCTGACTGGATTTCCTGTCTCACTCTTAATGGATATAAACACTTACTAATTAGAAAGCTGTGGCTAAACCAACACATGCTTTTGGGCTGCTGCTGTTCGATTCAGTTTGTGGTGTGTCAGCCAAGGCCGTACCTACAAAAATTACTGCACGTCTCCATTGATAATTTATAAATCTAAATGCACCACTGAGGTTTTCCTAATGGGATTGATGGGTTATAAAATCATTTGGCAAAGCTTGAATTCTTCATTGCTTCCTGAATCATCTCAGAATTTGGCTCATGGATTGGTGAATTTAGTCAACCATCCAAAAAATTTGAAATTTGAAATATGGTACACAGTAGAGGTTCTAATTGCCATCGTATTTGTTTACATTAATGTACATTAGTTTTTATCTTGAGTAATTTTACAATGTTAATTGTATTTCAGTTAACAGTTTTAATTTTGTTAAATACATACATTTTGTGTAGCATTTCATACTAACTTCATTCTGTTTAAACTTAGAGCATTCCTAGTTAAATGCAGAATATGCATGGAAAAGATTTTTTAAAAGAAAAAATAATATGCCATTAAAGTCCGTTAAGAACATTATGGAAACAGATTTAAAACTAGAAAAAATTTTGTATGAGATAAAATATAAAAGATGCTAAATATTTGGTAAAATGGAACAAAAAGAAAGGTATTATACAGCTATGTGGAAGAATATATGTAAGAAGTGATAGAGTAGTTTTTACTAGACCACCTAAGGTAATTGGAAAAGACTTGATGCCTCTGAGAATCGAGCTGACATTTTGAAAGCTTTGCACAATTTCTTTATTTCTCAGTTCTCATTGTCATGATGCTTTTTGCATTTCTTTCTTACAGTCAGAGGCTGAGTGGCACAGGCTGAGCATTCCCACATTGTTTAGGGCCATCCCCCTTTGGAGCAGATTTGTGCTGCAAAGAGAGAGCTGGACTTGTCAAAACTGAATTAGAGAGTAAGCTAAGAATTAAGTAGTATGGATGGTCAGAGATCCTGTGTTTTAAGTTTGTTGACAGAAACGTTTTTTCATGTATCAGTGTAGATGTGGCTTAAGGCATCACCAAAGTATTGAGTCCATAGTAAATATATTTCATCCAGTAACGACAGTCATGTTTTTATAGTCTTGATTTGGAGGCTACTGAGCTGGCCATACTCTGGAGTTGAAGTCTGGTTAATATTTATGGTGAGGGCTTGCTTTGGGGCTTAACTGCATCTGATAATGAATCTTCTCTTTGGTTGAATGCGTGTAAATATAACACAGGAGGCGGTAGAAGTAGCCCAGCCCGCTGCCAACACAAGCACTGCTCTCCAGCCCGTTTTGGAGCTCTTCTGTCAATAATGTGTCCTTTCAAGGACACCTGATCAGATGCCTCAAGTTGTTCAATACACTGAATGAGAGCCCTGCCAGAAATCTATAAAATGCGCTGTGCAGAGCTTATGAAATCCGGTTATTTTCTCCAAAAGCTGTCTCAAGGTGAAGTGTAGGGCAATACTGGGATGACTGTGTTTAAAAGTGCCCTGAGCATCCCAACTGTTGCCACAGAGTTCATCACTGATTTGAGATGGTACTTCAGGCAAAAAAACCTCACTTTTTTCTGAGGAACCAAGAGCAAAATATCACCAGTTCGGTTGCTGCACTTACCATCATCAACCAGGGTGCGTGGGAGTGATGATAGATGACACTATGGCGTCCTACTCAAAAATAAACTTGTGTACCAGCAGAGACAAAGGAATGTGATAAAATGACAAAGGAATCAGATAAAATCAAGCATTATTTTGATTGATCCAGCAAAGTTTAAAAAAAAAGAGAAAACCAGTAGACAAATAACCAGCCGTTTTTTTGGATGCTGTGAAATTTATTTATGTGAAGTTAGAAAAAGCAGAGGGAATCCTACACTAAACAAAGATTGTGTCTTTCAAGGAAACAGTAGCCTCATGTATGAACAATTTGGCTTCCTGCAGTAACCCAAACACCTCAGTACAGTTAGGACTGTGTTATGTGTGACCTGATACTGGAATAGTCAACACTGACTGCTACATCTGACAAAATAAGTGCATCCCAGACCTTTTGTAAGTAATGACCATTATTCCCCCCTGAGTGAAAACAGAACTTTTCTTAAATGCAGTTTTTAAAGAGAAAAAAAGTGAGGGAACAGAAATCTTTCATACATATTATCAGAGAACAGTGAGATTCTCTCATCATAAGTAATTTTTGACTAAAGTATGGTAATTACTGATTTCCAAAGGCTATATGCTGATTATTCTTTGTAAGTGAGGCTTTGGGTTTTTTCCCCAGTGAAATAACAGTTGTTTCATACTTTTATAGTGAACTGTAACATTAACTTGATTGGGGAGAGGATGAGGGTGTATAAATAATGTATTTTCCAGAACAGAATCATATGCAATTTTCATTGTAGCACCTGCATCCTTGGATTCTTGTTCTAAATTTGACTCTGCAAAGCTGGACTTGATGCATAAATTAAGGAAGGAAGCCTTTTTCCATGTTTACTGAGGCTGTTCTTGATTTGCTGCTTGATGTACAAAGCAAAGGCATGCTGTTTAAGCAGGCTGTTTTCTTGAATGCTATTTGAAATTATTTTCTCTGAGTTAAGCTATCTCATTAAGCCTTTTTGTAGTGAAAACATAATTGTGAATGAGACTTTATTTAACTTAAGAAGATTTGTATTCTCACATAGTTGTCACTATAGTGCTTGAAATATCTAACTGTCGGGTTTTGGTTTTCTTTGCCTTCCAAGCTCTTAAATATGTATGTCACTTAAATGTGCTGTTTGCAAATTTTAAAATGACTGTGAGTGCTGCTCTGGCATTTTCAACCTTGTCACTGTGAATCTTGATAAAATACTGATTTTTATTTTTGCTACTTGACAGGAAAGAGTGTCCCAAATCCAAAGATTTATCTTGAATCTTTGATTTTTATGGGTTCAGTGTCTCATGTAGGATGCTTCTGTGTTTGTGTGAATGCTGCACAAAAGGACATGATGCAAAATCATCAGTCCAGTTTTGTAACTCAGACTTGTGTAACCAACCATATTCACTTTTGGATGTGATGTCTGCATAGGTGAGTCTGGGCTCAAGGTTATGTATTTATTTAGCTTTGAATGATTTGGGACTGAAATAAATGCCCAAACAGTAGACTTTTGTTGCCCTCAATTCAGCAATCAACCATATTAAGCAAGAAATAGTGAATTATACAGCAGTCAATGTTTCTACATGAGAAATTAAAAATAGTAGATTTGTCCAGTATATAAGCCCAAGAAGAAACTTGTTTACTCTGGCCCTAAATCAGCCACTGCAGCAGCAGTGTGAATTTAGGAATCTCATAACTCTCAGAACAGAATACTCTTCATGGGACAACCCATGTAACAGATGTCACCAGAGGCTGAGTGAGGACTTCTAAACTTTCTTTCTGAGGTCTGTGTGTCTCATATATATAAAGAAGACCATAACTTGGGTACGTTAATCAAAAGCCTGATGTTTAGTGGGCTTCTCTTTCTGGCTTAAATAATTATCCATATTTTTTTTAATGTGTCTCTTTAAATTAATACATGAGACGAATAGAAATACAGAACTTATAAATATTCTGGAGTTGTTTCTTTCCAGGATAAGAGAGGAGTTTCAAGCAGTTTTCAGCTTTCTTGTCTTATTACACAGCCTTGACATTGATGAGTTGCATTTGTTCACAGTGACAAGCTAACTTGATGAAGGCCAGCAGTCTACTTCTGGAAGCAGAATAAATAGGAAGCGTGCCTTAAATTTTTGGAAATGATAGATACGTGCCACTGAGTGGTAAATGCAATTTGAAATGACGTTGTGGGTAGTGCATACATATTTTTATTTTGAAGTTAGTAATGCACCAAGTGCCTCCAAATACCTCTTGTGTCACCTGTTACAGTAGATGTAAGTAGATTTTGCTCTAGCCAAATGGCACAAATCTGAAGTAATTGTCCTCAGTTTGGTGGAGATGTGCCTCAGTAAGTGCACTGCAGTTTTGCTGTAAAGTTGCTGTTGCCCTCTGCTTCAATGACCATTATTTTGTGAGTTATGCTTTTCATATAAGGTCATCTAGAAAAGTGGACTCCATAAATAGGACTTTACCAGTGCTTGAATATATGGAAGATGTTCATGGTAACAGGCAGTGGTATGGAATTATATGTTAAATTAAAAAAGAAATCCTCTAGTTGGGCTATCTAGGTCTAATTAATTCTTTTTTTTCTTGTCCCTGACTTACCATGTAATTCAGCTCTTACTAAGAAATTATGTTTTTTTCCTAAATTTCAAATTAGTAAAGGTGCACTGTTATATTAAATGCCAGTTCTAACTATGATTTCTCAGTAATTTTGCTCTGTGAGTCAGGGTCCTGCTACCCAATAACCAGCCTGGGCAATCAGATAATAAATCACTAATCCATCACGTTTTCCCCCAAGACACATAATGAGAAAGAGGGTGAACTACTTGGTATTCCAGTGTGTGCAGGGCCATTTAGGCTGAATGGGACAAAATCCATTTGTGCATTTGGGAACTTATTGGAGTGGAGAGTCCCCCTGGAGCTGCTGCATAAGGGACATCTTTAGTTTGCTGGCAGTGAGAACTGTGCAGTGTCCTTCAGTTTGTGGGTGGGTTTGTGTGTGTGCTTGATAACTGCAAACCTCAGCCCTTTGCTGTGTATTTCACAGTGCTCAGTTTATTTTATAACACCTGGTACAGATGTATTCACGTCTTAGAGCTGCCTTTGGTGATTAAGCAGGTGTGGCTGCAGTCACCTCCCTCACCTGAGGAAGGGCTACCACGAATATTTAGGAGTAAAGTGTGCGTTTAGCTGATGTTTCAGTGCAAACCGTGAGCAGAAAAATGCAAACACACAGGAACTTTCAAAGATTGCTGTGCTTTGAGGCAAAAAGTGGATTTTGGATGCAGGCAGAAGACAGACCCGCCCTACTGGCATGCTTTATAATAGCTGTTAAAAGTGCACCTTTTGCCCCTCTGCATTTACTCTGGAATGTGGGAAGTGAGGATGGTACTTCAGCAGTGCCACGAATGATCCAGAATGTACCCACGTACTCCAGACTTTCAGTGGTACCAATGTGCCTTTTCCTAGTGTCAGTTCTTTGAAAAATGGGCATTTTCTACAGTCTAGAGATGTCACATATTTTTTACTGCAGAAGACTCTATAAACTATGCATTTTCAGGGATATTTCCTAAAAAAACTCCGTTAGTTCTCTCTAGGAATGTAAAGTGACTCTATGTAAATTCCCCCCAGTAGAATTTACCTTTCAGCCTCTTTGTTGTCGTTAGGGGCAATATACTCCAAATCTTAATCAGCATTTCATTGCATTACTACATTTTACTGCTGCATAAAGAATATGAATGTTTTCTTTCCTCCATTCCACGTCATGACTGCTTTCAGTAGTAATCCATGGTTAAAATATTAAATTAAAATACATGATTGCTGAGTGAAGTTTTTATAGCATTTCAGATATACCAGACTGTCCAGGTAAGAGAGGCATAATGTACATTTTTGCCCAAATTCTTGCTAAGCATGTTATAACTGTGGTTAGGACTCGCTAGCTCCTTTTGCTTAGAAAAATTCAGAAGAATTAGAAAGGCAATAAGGATTAGTTAGCTGTTAAAATTTCATTAAAACATCATCTTCATATGCAATGAATGTAAACAATTGATTACTGGAAATTTTGGAATACTTTTGTTGTGTCATTTAAGATGGTGCTGACTTATGCATTCAGAAATATGAACGCTTAGGATAGGCTGTCTGATTTCTGCTGTGTTCAGGTGCTGTTCATCAGTCGCTTCTGGCGTGGAGATGGACACTTCTCTCTGGGGGTTTCTGTGGCAGAGAGGTGTCTGACTGTAGCTTGTTGTTTTTGCTCATCAGGTCTGTCACTGCTTTCAAATCCACTTGCAAAAATTCTCTCAGGAGGGACCATCCCTGTAATAGCAATGGACTGGATAAAAATGACTTTTTATTTTTACCTTCATTCTGTATCACAAAACTGGATTTAAAATTTACAAGCTGATTCAGGAAGTGAATCATGAGATTGTGTGTGATGTCACCTATGCCTCAGTGTACATGTGAGAATATGACATAAATGAAAAATTATGAACTCCCTCCAGTTTGATCCTACAAGGGTAACAAAATCTCACATGCTTTGGCAAAATGTTCCAGCAACACTGATACTGAATGTCTTCTTTTCATTATCCACACATTTCCACATTATATGTGGGAGAAGAGTATCATGAAGGAGTTAACCCTCTCTCTTTCACTGGTCTCATGAAACCCTTAAAGCTCCTAAAATAAATTATTCAGCAGATTCCAGTACTTTTGGATTTAAATATAGATTATTTATTTCCTACTTCAGTAGGCACTGGGTATCAAGGCTGGTAGATCCCCAAGGAGGCTCGCTCAGAGTTGCAGCACTGAGCTCTCACGTGTCTTTGATCTGAGCTGCCAACATTTTCAGTGAAAGAATCAAAAAGACTTAACCTAAAAATGAGACTTGTGAAGGTCTGGATGCCTGATAGGGAACCAGCAAACAACTAATTATTAACCAATCAACACAACCAAATACATCTTCTTCTGTAATATGGAAGTTTATCTTCACTGGAGATAATTTAATTACTTTCTACTCAGATCCACTTTTCAATTCCTTTGCAAGTACACAAAGCTGGAGGAATGTTGCTCTAAGTAGAGCCAGGTGAAATTTCTGCAGTCATGATCAAATTTTGAATAAAATTATCGCAGTCTGAGCCACCTCAGAGGGTGGGGTCTCTCGTTGTTCTCAGTACCATGGGATGCTAAAGTTAAAATACCTGTGTGCTATTCATATTGTGGGAAACTAGTGAACTTTTCACCCTTGTAACAGTCTGGAGATCTTTGGACATTCCTATTCTGCCAGAATAATTTAGCACAATTATAACTGTAATCAATGAAGTTAGTCATTTCGAATTGAAAAAAAATTAGGAAAAATAAAACTTATTTACAACTTCAAATGCATTTGATTTTTTTTTAGGTAAAGCAATTTTATGATCGTGAATAAAATTCAGTCATTTAAAACCTGATTTCATTGTGTTAGGCCTTAGCAATAAACAGGAAGCCAGGAACAGTAAATATTTAATTGGCTTATCTACATCAAATGAACATGGAGATTTTGCTGTATAGTATAATATTTCAGAGCTGTTATTGAATTTTCTTTTTAGTAGGAAGAGTTTATGTTGAATTTCTGAGAAACTTCCTTACTGGATTTTTAATACCTACTTTAGTAGGTAAAATGTTCCCTTCAGTGAAATACACAATAAATCAAGAAAGGTTGGTTCAACTGCTCAAGTGTGCTACAAGCACAATAATCAAAGAAATAAGGAGGTAGTATCTCTGGTACTAGCAGTAATATTTCCTTTGAACCAGAACTACAATGCATCGTGGTATTCCTGCTTTTCACTATTTTAAATACACTGCTGCCTCACTAGTGGGCTTTCTTCCAAGAATGAATTTTCAGAGTTGAGTATGATGGGAAAAAACACATCTCTCGCAATGTCATTTTTGGTTTTGGGTGCAGTCTTTTTGCTCAAAGTGTCTTCTTACCACCCTGCATTTGATACCTGTGTAGTGTTTGATTCTGGTCATAGCATTGAAGAGACATAACTCCTATTTCCTAGGACTGTAAAGTCTTTGTTTAGCATTGAGACTTTTTCTTCAGCCTGAAATATTTCATAGATATACACAGTAATGATAAGTGTTATTATTATTGTTATTAGGCACTGAGATAAGTCACTGCTGTTGGTGTCTGTGTTAAACTTACCTGGGTTATGTTTTATTTTTTAAAAACTGGATTGGAAAAATCTCCAGTATTTAACATTGATAAAGATAGTCAAAACTTACTATATAAAGCTGCCTGGGAAAATATGGTGGTAATGGAAAGGGATGCAATTCCAGCAGCTGACTAGTCCAGTACCAATTTCCAGAGGAAGTGTGAGCACTGAAATTTTAACAAAGAGAAAACAATATTGGAAGGTATTGATGAAAGAATGCTGTGGCCACTTCAGATGGTTGGAATCACTTACCATCTTTTTAATAAGCTCAGATGCTATGACTAATAATTGGGGCTCATTCTGAAAAAAATTCAAAGGATTTAGCGTGATTCTGATTTCTAACTCTTAGAAAAAAAATTGGTTTCTGTAAGCAACAGCAAAATTATCTGATGGAGAAATTATGTCCAGTTTTTTTGATGAAAAATTGTTATAAAATGAAACATTAGTTCATTAAAGATATGGAGTAAAATCCTATGAACCTTCTCTGGGAGACATGGTAATTTTTCCAACCTCCTCCTTTAAAAGGTGGACAAGGTGGTAATACTCTTTCTGAGACTAAGCTAAAATAAAACAGTGCTTGATAACTAAGGCAAAAAATGGGACTAGCTCTACAATGGAAATATTCTGTTCTCATCCACATTCACCTAGTGAAAATAAAGATCATCTTTGAATTTATCTTTTGAATTCTTCAGATTCACTTTTGAAACAGCATACATGATAAATTACAAATTTTTAGCCTAGAAAATCGTACTGTCTTGCTCTTTCACTTAAAAGCTTGGAGGTTATTTTAATAGCTTAAATTACACTAACTTAAATATTCTGAAAGTCAGAATTAATTTTTCCTACATCCCCTGGAGGTCTGAAGACAATTCTTAGGTCAGTTTCACTAAAAGAAATTATATTTGATTACCATTAAATGTCACACCAGCCACGGTGCACTAATGTGGGAAATATTCTGCTACATAACACTCGTGAGGAGGTGATGTGGGAAGAGACATTAACCTGCTTCAGTGCTGCACTGAGCCTGATGAAGGAGCTCAACAGTGAAACAAAACAGGTTCATGCAAACTGTGAAATTTAGGTGCTGGAGTGCAATGGACAGAGTTTCTAGATGCGAAGATTGAGGGACTAAAAGCTTAAAGATAGTAAATATTGACAGTAATTTTTGTAACTGTGCTGCACGTTAATAGCTAAACAGCGTTACAGCTTAGTTTCTTGGTTTGTTTTGGGGTTTTTTTTGTTGTTTGTTTTGTTTTGTTTTGTTTGTTTTGTTTTGCCTTTTTTTTTTTAATTGGTTCCTGAATTAGAAAGGACAATGTTCTCTAAATCAGAAGGGGCTGAATACTCAGTTTGAGATTGGGAAGATCACAGTTTGTACCTGAACTGTCATCTTGCTGCAGTCTCAGTCACTTCATTCAAAACTCACCACTGATCAGTTCTCTTTCTGTGCTCTGACAATTTGGTAGCTGGGCTTAGCTTGGCTAAATTAATGTTGTTACAAAAATGTCGCTTAGAGTATTTTATTTTCTTTTATTATTGTTTGTATAAAACAATATAAACATTCAGAAAACAAAAATTTCAAATAAAACCTCTTATCACAGAACTCATGAAAGTCACAAAGTGGAGCTTTATGAGAATTGGCATAAAATAAAAGATGGGTAAATATTTTCCGTGAACAACGTTAGACTTATGTGTAATGTAATAAAAACTTATTGAATTAAAAATTATTAATTCCTAAAGTTGAGAGAAAAATCATTAAAGAAATATGAGCACTAAATATTTGGATTGCTTCAAAGTACGCAAAGAAGAATTTCCTAAGCAGGTTTCTGATTCTGGATTCCTCTTTAAAAACAGACCTTGGAAACTGTATTGATTGTCCTTGCCAAATGTACAATGTCTAAAATTTGATAAGAGAAAAAATGTGCTTCAGCTTTATGGAAAGTTCCAAAAGATTCTGGAAATGTTTTTTTTTAATGAGGGGAGTCTTTGTTTGTGGTACCCCAATCGACATTAATTTGCAGTGGGTGACATTAGCACAGAAGACTGGCCCTGGTGAACACCTCTGTGATTTTTTAGTGCCAGAATCACGGGCTGAGCTGTGCAAACAGACATCCTTTACTTATATTTTATAAGGCTATTTTTACCTAGGGCCTTAGCAGGTGTTAGTACAGCTAATGCTGCTCTTATGTTTGATTTCACTGGATTTTCAAAAAGTTTAAACACTTTGTTATACAAAATCCCATTCCTTCCCTCAAATTACCTTAATTCATTGCCTTCTTGCTATGATAGTTTAATTGAGTGTAGGGTATAAAGCTAATTTACTTCTCTTTTGCCATCCTAATAGTTCTCATTTTCTTTATTGAAATAGTAATTACTGCCTTTAGATACAATAACTGGGAAATTACTTTTTCTAATAACTTAGGTTATCATATCATCATCGTCATGGTAAAAATCATTGATGCACCAAAAAGAGTTTTGTGACTTGAAATTAGGTTAAAGTAGCTGATATTGCTGTAAAAAAGTTATATTTGTATAGTCATCATTTAACCTTTCTTCAACAGACTTCAGTGTTCTTACGGGAGGCAAAAGACTGGGAAAATACAAGTTTACTTTTCTATGTTTCACATACTATTTTTAGGTGTGGAGGAATACATCCAATTCTTTTAGAATAAATTTGCTGTTCTCACAGAATTTATGCCTCTACCAAATATCTCTGAATGGTACAAGTTAAAGAAACAAAGATTTAGTGATCTAAACCAGATCCCTTCTGCAATTACATAAGCATATGCCATAAAAGAAGGTTTTAAGTGTTAACAAAAGAACAATGCAGTGTTGATAATGCCTTAAGGTGATTATGTGAGGTCTATGTTAACTACTTTAAAAAATGAGAAAACTGACACTTTTAAAGTGTGTATCAGAAGAATTACTGCATAAGCACTTACACACTGGATATGTGAGCAATTAAAGCTTATGCAAAGAGTTTTTGATTGCTCATCTTCTGCAAATCGAGGGTACAATAAGTGGAATAGAAAATAAAATAGTGGCTTGTAGTGTATATAGAACATACAACTGAATTTTGCTCTTACACTTGCTTAATTAAGTAATTCATTGTAATTCGTTTTTATTAACATGTTCGTCAGGCAAAATAAGCTATAAATGGGATTGTTTTCTTCCCTTCTGTTCTGTTGTCAATGATTATTTTACATGTAATAATTAAGTGTTTTCCTTTAGAGATCTGAACGACTCGGGATAAGCCAGGAGTTATTACACAGCCAGGTGGGAAAGGGCTGAGTGGGACAGGCTCCATGTGCCAGATCTGAAGAACTTTCTAGCAATGTACAAAACTAGGTGATGATAAAATTCTATAGTAAATAATATAGGAAAAATTGTATCATCTATTTAAAGGACTCATTACCTGATCTGTTATTGAGTCTTTCCATGATTTCACTTTTTGGCCAGAGTCCAAAAGACTTGAGTTTGAGATATGCATGGAATAACAGGCAAGTACATATTCCTTCACCAGGCATCCTGTGAACGTTCTTCTCTACAATGACAGCCATGAATTGTCACAGGAAAGCTGTGCAATGTGGTGCCATTTAATCTCGTAATTATAGAGAGTTGGCAACCATTATTAATGGTTATTCCTCTTACTTGGCAGAGTGAGGTCACCTGGCTGATATTTAGGCACTACTTTAGCAGTAGCTGTATTAACAACAGGAATTGCAATGTCCCAGTAGGGAGCTGGAATATGTTTAATGTCTCATTATTTAAATTACTCAAAATGTAAAATTAACCAAAAAACCCCACCAAAAGCCAAAAGTCAGCAA
>VXBT01001846.1:101023-152135 GCA_013400235.1 Oriolus oriolus
CTGGGTGGTGAAAGACGTTTGGGGGTTTTTTTCCCTCCTAGGATCAGAAATTTTTCACTCTAAATTAGTCTCAGTCATGAGCTGTTGCTTCTGTTGGGCTCAGTTACTCTGTGTGCCAGGGTTGTGAGTCTCAGTGCATCTCCAGTTTAACGTTTGTGTCTCTAGGAGCTGCTGTCTCAGTTGCAGTGTGAACACAGGCCATGTGTCCTGCTGCTCTGAGCTTGAATCCCGTGGTCCTTGTCACCCGATGGGCACGGACATGAAGGATCCTGTGTGCCAGGAATGGAGCAGTCAGCACCTCCAGCTGTGGCTGCTCATGCTCAGTCAGTGCCTTTCTCTTTTACTTATCAGAAGACCCAGACTGAGATAGGACAGCACTGGGCCCATGGGTCCCAGACTGTCACAGTATCGATCTGAAATGGCTGTGTTTTGTCTCAGAAGTTGGTGGATCTGGTCTATCTAAGGCATATTAGAATGGGAGGCAATATGCTCCATGAGCTTTTCTAAACCATGAATTACTCTGGATGTTGCTTTGTACCAGGCACCCAAAATTAGACTTTGTATGTGGCAAGATTAATATAACTGCACAAAAGATTACAGAGTGGTTTTATTGTCACATGGCCACCTAAGACCTAACTTTTTTCTGTGTTGCAGTCTCTTACAAAACACCAAAAGAACATAAAATCACAGTATATATCTTTCTTCTTATGCCATTTCATCTCTTTGGAGACATAAATTCAATATTATGGTCTATAATTGCAACATAGCTTCTCAGGACTTAGATTGATCATAATCAACGATTTGCACAGAATGGTGTACTGTTATCCATTGCAATTTTGTGATATAATTTTAAATATTACAGTGTACATGGAATTGCCTGTCCTCATATTTTTGTATTTTTGCTCTTAAATTGTGGCCTCTCTATTCTTTCTACCATTTCCTGCAGCAGTGCACAAATCAGTACCAGTGGTAGAAAAGAAGTTATGATGCCACCACATGCTTCCCAGGAGCTTTGGCTTAGTTAATGCTGGAAGTGTATTTCTTTTCTATTGTGCAAGGTCAATCTCTCTTCTTTTAGTGGTAGAAGATACCAAATGCTCTGTGCTGCTTTTTGCCTAGCATATTGGCTAGAAAATATGACACATCTCAGCTCACAGATTTCCCAGTAATAAACTATATGTTTTCAGCACTTCCTAAGTGAAGAAGATGGCAATATCTTTGAATCAGAGGCACTGCAAATAGAGAGGTCTTTCCCTGAAGACATACATATCAAATATTTAAAATGGAATGGGAAAAGACAGTAAAGAGACTCCCATCTGAAACATTTTGCAAGAAGCACGGTTTGCTTCTCTAAAGAACATTGCACTGTGTATCACAGAGACAAGCTAAAGCTTGTGTTGTAATGACTTGAAATAGTAAAATATCACCAGGGTGATTTATCCAGGGCATAACTCTCTTGACTTCAAATAGCCTTATGTATTTTGCACCAAAGCTCTAATTTGCCAGAAAGAAAAGAGTGCACCTGGTGACAGTTATTTCATTCCAGTATAGTGCTGGCTTCAGGATGTAAATAATAATGGCCAGGATGAAAGAATGAAGCTTTGATTCTGTTCATTTTGAATAACAACAGAGCAGCTGACTGCAAGCACAATGTAGTTCCTGCTATGAGATGTAGCCAGTACGAACATTCATGACTTTGTTAGGCACCTTTAATAAAAAGCAAACAAAGCTGTCTGGTGTCTGCACATGGTTCCAGAGGTGCTTCAGCAGAGCTGGTGTGTCAGACCCCTACAGAGGTCTGAGTGGGCAGAGTTTTCAGATCTTTTGAGGCCGGGACAAGGCTCCCTGGGGAGCTACAGAAATAAAAAACTTAAAACACTTCCTCGTTAATTCGAATGTGTGTTGGATTAAGTCTTAGTAGCTCAATAAGGATTTTTTCCCCCATGTTAATATATTGCAAAATCCATGTTCTGCAGGACATAGTTTTGTAATTGTCAGATTTTAACCAGCATTATTACTATCTTAGGAGGATGTGGGAAAATAAATCAGCATGCTTACTTCTAAAAAATAAACTCATGCTTACTTCTGAGGGTGTTGATGATCTGGTGATGTATAGATGCTCTGAAGTAAAATCTCTGACTTCTTGTCAGACTTTTACTGCTATTTACCTGAATGTACATGTATGATTTGACAGATCTGTCTGCTTTTAAATTTGGTGGGCTGATCTGATTTTAGACTGGGATTCCTGCTGATGAGAGCTGTTACAGTGTTGCTTCTTCAGTATTCTTACTAACTCGTAATTGCTCTAGACATGCCAATCAAGCTCCATCCTCTGTTGTGCTAAGCAGTACCCAGACTCTGACCAGCATTTTTAACCAGCTAAGGGAGCTTTTGAGGTTGACTTACCTTTTGAAAAAAACATGAATGGTCCACAGGGCCAGAGAGAACATAACAGGGATCTTAACACCACAGTCTAACATTCGCCTGCAAATGTGGTTTCCTGGGTAGTAGCCGTGCATATTTCATTCAGGTCCTCAGCAAGCACATCTGCCTTGGAAGTTAGTCCTGCTTTCAGCAGGAGGTTGGACTAGATAACCTCCAGAGGTCCCCTCCAATCTAAATTATCCTGTTATTTTGTGATTTCATATTTAAAGAATTTTTACATTAGATTCACTCATTCTATTGGTGCTCTGGCCTGAGTTGCTGGAGTATTCTATGCAGCTAATACTGCTAACAGCCAGGGATGCACACTGGAAGAGTAGGAATAATTGATTTGATACCTTTATAATAAAAGTTCCCAGTCTTCCCTGCATGTTCTACATAAGCAAACAGGTTTTAAGTGTTCAAAAATGGTAAAATCCTGAAAATTCCTTAAAATATTTAGGTTGAAAATCTGATGGTACTGATGCCATGACGATTTTTTGCTTTTTCTTTTATTCCCCTTTTATACACTCTTTTATATAGCTTTTATGTATTCTTAGTGGTTCTAGCTCATGTAGTTATAATTCTTTAAGTTTGATCACTTCCCTCAGACCCAATATCCCGTTAAGCCAAAAGCCCAAACACCCTGGAAACCCCAGACCCCGAGGGCCTCTCCAGAACACATTCTGTAAACAAAGCCAGGCCCAGCCAGGGGAAGGCTCCTTGCTGAGGGTCTCGCTGGAGTCCCTCACTGGGGAACCTTTGATAGATGTGCTAATTAGCAAGGCCTATAATTGCACACACATCACATCGTGGGGGGCCATTTTTCGGTGGGCATTTCGGGGTGCATTTCGATGTGCATTTCGGCGCCCCTGAGGGTCCTTAAATAAATACCGAGCTAAAACCCTTTTCCCCTCTTAACTGTGTTCAGCTCTCTTAATTTTAAGATGAAGAAAAGGTGTCAGTGCTAAACAATACATCCTCCTAAAGGCCAAGGCACCGTTCAGTGTTTAGCAGAGGGTATCTTTGAAGCTGCCAGCCTAAACATTTGAGCTGTGGTGCAGCCTCCTTTGCCTCTGAAGTACAAAAGAGGATGGCAAGAAATAAGGGCAAATCAGTCTCAGTCACGGGCTAAGTGGAAAGTCTGGAGCAAGAAATCTGCCTCTGAGATTTGGCTGCAGAACACACAGATAAGTATTTCACCTGCTGTGGCTCTACAGACAGGAAAGAAAGGATAAAGCTGGCATGTTATATCATCAAACACAATATTCTTTATGGTTCTATTCCTGACATTTTTTTCCCTATAGGGAGGTTTTCATGAGGTAAGGGCATGAACTCAAACCACTTGGCAAGTGTACAAACTGACCTTTAATGACCAAAGATAATGGGATATAAAATCTACATTTGTATTAGGACTGTTGCACTGGCAGAAAAAAGGAACCTCTTTGTAGCTTATGTCCTTTCTGACTTAACATTTTATAACCAGCTTTAATGCTACTGCTGTATCAAAGAGGAAGGAACATGGTTTAATGTTAATGAAAAGCTGGACTTTAAGTATTCCCTAGATAACTATGCTGAGAATTTTAACTGTATTAAAAATCAGAGTAGTTTTAGGTGAATTTACTATTGAATCTCAGTGTTTCCTTCAGTTCTAAATTTTAAAGAAAAGATCTTATTCAATAATTTCCCTTGTTTGGCTCAGTTGAATGGACTTGCCCTATGTGCTGCTCCTGTGGATTTCTCTTCCACAGTGTACTGCAGCCACTGCTATATTTTTGTCTCTAGTTGTTTTGCAAAAGATTTTTTTGTTGTGACACACAAGAAGTGAGTTGAATGGCGATGGCTAGGGTGAGCCTCATCTTGGTCTAGTTGGTACTATTCATTTACTGAGTTACAAAAATAAAACCTGTAAATAATAGGGAAATAATTGGAGTGATCAAAGGCTTGATACAGTGCCCATTCGAGCAGTGGGAATCTTCCTGCTGATTCCCGTGCTTTTGATCAGGCTCCTCAATTGCATTTTTATTGTCTTTACAATTGTTTCACCCCCTTGTCATGGCATGTTTAATATTAGATCTGTGAACTCTTATGGTGAAGGTGACCATGTCTTCCTTTGCTTCCTCTCTAGCAAATAGGATTGTTCCTCAGTATTGACCAGCAAATTTAGGCCCCACAGGGATAGAAATAATAATAATTCAATTAACGTAATTTTACACATTCAAGTGTGCTTGTTCACATGTCTGCTACAAATACTTTAAACTTTTATCTCTGTCTTGTTCAGGTTTGTATGAAGCAAATGGAATTGTGTGTTGAAGCAGGAGGCTGATCCCATGAACTTGTGTGTATCCTTAGAAATAGAAATTGTGTCATTCAACTTCATCCTTGTGCATAGCTCCATTAAATATAATCAGAAGTTGATCAGGGATTCAGTAAGTGGTATCCAAAATTAAGCCATGTAACCGGTCTTAGCAAAGGCTTGACAAGGGTTGGAGTTGTACATTTTCCAATTTGGGTACGAATGTTGTCATGGGAATGGATTAATGTCCTGCCATTTTCTGTCCTTGTTACAATCTTTTTTTTTTCCCAAAGAATGTCGTATCAGAATTTTAATGTCTTGTATAATCTGTGAATTATATCATTGTGCTCTACTGCTTTGACCTTTTCTACATACTCTAATTTGATAGAGTAGCCATTCCGCTGCTCTCTTTTTTAACTGCTTTATTATCCTATTGGGAATGTGTGGTCTGGGCAGACATTCAGAATGCACTCCACTCTCATTTTGATGTCGACTGTCTGCCTTTTCATTGCTTTACAGGGCTGTTACTCAGGCTTCATATTCATTAATTGGTACCTAAAAGGGAAGTAGGCTTATCAAGGAATGTTATAAAGAGAGGAGCTTGGAAAGAACGATGTGTACCAGAATATTGAGAAGTCAAAGCAGAGTTGCATAACATATTTCTTAAAGTAGTGTAACTATATGGGTTCCCAGATGACACAGAATAAATTTGTACTATGACAAAGGTGATATCAAAGTGGAAAAAGAAATAATTTTCACCAGCTCTTATTATGATCTGGAGATAGTACACTTGTGGCCTTCGTGCCATAATGATGGCAGAAGGTATGATGAATGGGAGATAGCAGCAGACACTGCATTTTGGAAGGATACAGGAATAACGTTCCCATGTTATCAATGCCACATCTGCGGTTGAACAAGACCAAAGTATTAACACTCTAAGAGAAATTGTTTAATTTCACAGTTTTCTTCTGAAGGTTCATGAGGAGAGTGAATGATTTCACCTTCTCTGATGCCCTTACAGAGTTTTGCCAGTCTGCTGTGCAAATAGCTGTTCTTTGGCATGTGTCAAAAATGCTTTAGGTGTAATTTGTCCTCCTACTCTGCCAAACTTATTCTGGCTTATTTACTGAATGAAGGTTTCGTGAGCTTTTGTACTTAATGTACTCTTTGAAACTGAGGGAAATAATAGAATTCACTATGACTGAAATGTGGTTTAAAAAGAAGAATCAGCTATGGCTAAGGAGAAACTACTTTTGTGTAGCAGAGAGTTCTGAGTGCAAATTACTTGAAATGTACTTTTAAATGTTTATCAGAGGAGGTGCCTCTCACTGTGCTTTGATAGCTTAAAACTCACAAAACTTGAAATAAGTTTCAAGTTATAAGGGAAAACTATGTATATACTATTGACATTAAACCAAGATATTTCAAAATTTGGGAACTCCTCACCCTGCTTTGAGACAGCAAATATTTTTCATAGGAACACAAGTGTTCATAATACAGAGAAACATCTCCCTTCCACACCTGTTGCTGAGTGACTTTTCTAAAATGTCAGCCTCTAAGCTTTGCCATCAACCAAATGTTGGCACGGTAAGGGCTGATTTTTGTCTCTGGGGGCAGCAGCCTTGGCTGTGAGCTGGAGCACCTACAAACCCTGTTCTGTGTTGCTGTTTAACAATGTGCAAAAGAAGCTGAAAGGCACCGTAGGAACCAGGCCTGAGGCTGGGCTCCCCACACAGTGTCCAAATGTGCTGCACCCATGGATGCTGTGAGCTGGTTTTGTGAGAATTGCGCATCCTTCAGTCCCTCTTTGGTGCCCCTGCACTCTGAACACAGATAGCAATCCCTGTGTTTCTGTGTTTCCTTAGGGTTGATGGTCCCAGACACGCAAGGCTTGAGAAAGTGACAACCCGCTGGATAGATGCATAAAAACTTTTCCTGCAGTCACTGTGACTCTTCCCAGTGATTGACTGGGAGTTTTGTTCAGCACTGTGGTTTGCAGAGACCAAACTAGGGGGAGGGAAGGCTTGCTTTATTACTTTCAACTAGAAAACAAAAAATATATGCTGTCACTAAGAAGACGTCTTACATCCTTTTTTCATCTTTTTGTCTTCCATTCTGTATTCTTAGTATTTATGTTAAAAAAAAAAAAAAGAAAAAGGATTTTTAGGAGCTTCTTTGTCTGATTTCAGTTTATTATTTTTTTAATTTATTCCCTCCCTTTATTTCTATTCATTTTCCTCATCTTTTGTGCATTTGCTAACCAATCAGTGTCTCTCTCAACACTTCCGTAGAAGGCTGTCTTTTACTATAATGTGCTATAATCACCCATCTTAGTGATACACTGCAGAAGGCACAATAGCTCCAAAAACAGACAGACAATTGGTACTTATTTCCAACCAATTTTCATTTATGTGATTTTTCTTTTTTTTTTCTTTTTTTCCCTCTTCTTTCAAATGCCTGTGAGTAACTACTTGACTCTTTGAAGGTCTCTCTGATGTGACTGCCTTAGGAAGATGACTCATTGTTCTGACCTTCAGCTCTCTCTCCTCATTTTGATGAGGCAACTTTCCATTTTGTAAAACAGAAAGCTGTTTTCACTTGCAAAATCATTTTATTGTGCCAGTCAAATTGCACAAGTCGTAGCAGGATGAATCTCTGTGATTTCCCATGGAGGCTCAGGGTACGTTTGGAGAATCTTGCTTTGTGTGCTTGTGTATTGCGTTCTTCTCGTTTGTTTTTGAGAACCAGCTCAAAACATTTGCAACACAAATCCTCCCTTTGTTTTGGTTTTGTGGTTTTTTTCATTAACTAGCTGAGTAATTTTGGTGCAGATGGCTCTTACAGAGTCCTCACTATGCACAAGCATTTCCCTTCGGTAAGAATCAGGTGTTCTGGCAAGTAGACATGCAAGGTTTTCTTGATTTAAAATTATAGGAAAAATTCATTTAATATTTTAAGAATGGTCCTTTTCTTTGATGGAGCCTACTAGAAAGCATACAGAGGATTCTCTAAAATTGCTAATGTTAAATGTATGTGTTATTGCCTTGAAATTCTAGCAAAGGAAGAAAAGTATTTATTAGAATAAACTTAGGAATTTGGAGTAAATGCATCCGTCCTCATAATTCTATTTCAAGAAATGTTTCTTTAGACTTCTGTGCTTCCTAATGTTTTTATCTCCCAAAGGCCTTAGAAAAACATATTTAAGTCTCCATTGCTATTTTAAACGTTGCAGAAATAAAGAAGCAGTCTTACTTTACACTGATCCTTTTGAGCTTTCCATAATTATGATCTTACCACTCTCCCATTAAAAAACATATGAATGATAAAATCTTTATAGTGGCTGCCATTGCCAGTACAATGTGGGTTTTTTTGTCTTAAGTGCTTACAAATTTTGTGCTGTCTTATCAGAGTCATATCTTTGTCAGCGCACATAAGTAAGTGTACTTGACGTCATTTTTGATCATCTTTATCTAGGAAACACCTGAATTATGCTGAATTGTTTCAGCAGGCTTCTGATATTTTTCTATATGGGGAAAAGATGGAAAAGAGTAAAGGCATCTAATTAGCAGCAACCAGTAGTCAGGCCTGTGATGTGACTCAAGCCAGAGTAACACCAATAACAAGTCAGTTCTAATTGAGGATTTCAGTAAGACTTACTCTGGGTTTTTTCAGTGTCCATGTAAAGTGGTATCAGTTGCATTTTTTTTTCGGCAAGGGGGAAGAAAATTACTGATTGGGTGATGTTCAGATGACAGAAATCCAGACCTGGTTCAAGGTGAAATGTAATGAGGAATTAACTTTTCCCACAGAGAGGATTCCATGAACTGTGAGTGTTGCATGGCCAGATCTGTTTCCCAAGGGAGGAACCTCTTCTCTTCTTTCTCCTTTTCTCCCCTCTCCACTTCTCTTTTGAATAGGAGTGCTGAGTTCTTTAATTAGGGTGTAGTTCTGAAGAGAGACAAACATAATTAGCAAATTTTATTTTTTTAAGTCATCTTTACTCTTTTTTTTTGATTGTTTACAAAATCTCCAATACTGACTTGTTTCCCCTCTTATTTTCCTTCTTTGGCTTCCTCATGGGGGCTATTTATAGCGCATTTTACTACTGTATGATAGGTAATAAGTACAAATGCAGATACCATTCTTTGTCACACACACAGTATTCCAGTCCTTCAAGTTTATGAAGCTGGTTTTAAACTGGCTGTTTTGTTGTTATACTCATATTGCCCTTATTTATAGTTCTCCTGAAACCTATGTAATGGGCACCTAGAATGATGAAACTGTGAAAAATTTGCAGACAATTCTTCTCATAAGTTTAGTTTGAATTGTTGGACCATGTTCCTGATAGAAACAACACTGCTGGTACTTGAGTGCAGTTCGTAATTTTAAAATGTTTATAGAAATTTTATCATTTCTAAATTTCCCCCTGTTTGGGAAAAAACTCTGGAAGATTACCAGAAACAGAAAATTTATGAGTTATTCTGTGCTTTCTCCAATAAATTGAAGGCCCAAGTTTTTATCACAGAGCAAAATCAGAATGCTAGGTAATGAAGGAACAATTAAGTTACAAAGAAATACAAAGTCACTAACATGGTAACACTTCAAATAATTTATTAGAGATACCTCTGAAAATGGGCTAAAGGTGTATCATGACAAGGTTTTTAGAAGAATATGTTATTTGTTGAAAACTTCCATAACAAAATGGTTCTCTGTCCTTTATGCCTCTTCAGTGTTGATTGTTTCAATTCTTATTGTCTATAGCATATTTGTATTCCTTAATTTTTTGAAAAGCAGCTGTGTGAGAAACTCATTTTAGATGACTTTCTAGTTTAAAAACATTGTTCTCTTATGCTTTAATAACTGTTGGTGGTAATTTATTTGTTATTTGCATATAGACCCTCTGGATTCGGTAGTTTATTAATGTTTTAAAAGTTAAATGTATCGGTTTTATCTTTTTTTTTTTCATAATTTTAATTAGATGATATGAACTCCCTTCCATCTATGGACCATAATCTTCCCACATGCTGTGTTTTCTTCTGTTTTCTCAGTTCAGGAGTATAAATCCAGATGCTACCAGAGACCATATAATTAAAACCTGACTTAATGATCATTGCCTTTCAGACCCACATGACAGCACATTAAGAGAAGATGAATCATCTTTTTACTTCAAGTCCTTCCTTCCCCTTCAAACCCTTCAGCTGGTGACACTGTTTGAGTAACAGTCGCCACCTCCCAAAGGAGATTGTAGCTCCCCTGTTTTCTCTGCCAGTAATATCCCTGTACCTGTATCCTTGACCAGTTTACTGCCAGGGAAAGCATCAGCTGTGCAGCCACTCTTCCCTTCTCTAGTTTTCTCACTGATGTGAATTGTTAGACTGTTAAACTGTTTTGACCTGGCACAGAATACTGTGTTTAGTGTCCTACCCCTTTGGAGCTCTGAAGAAGAACATCTTTGTATTCCTGCAGTGGATTTTACTGTTTATCTCTAAACCCCTTCAATTTCCACAGCATCCCTGCCATGGTTTTCTCAGGAGCTAAGGCACCTGTGGTTGCACTCTGTATCCTATACTCCCAAAGCTTCTGAACCTGTCAGCTAATTTAATTTCTAATAACCTGCCCAGATTTGACAGAAGTCTTGATGGCATTTAATGGCATTTAATCCCCATTACACATATCTCAACCTGTGTGAACAGCAAAATGCTCGGGCTGTCCCGCTGCAGGGTAGTCAGAAAGTCAGCAGCATCTGCCCTTGGAGGCTGTGTGAGCCTTGCAGCAAAATTAGACTTTTCCTGTTGGAGTTTCTGACTGAACTAAGAGTTATCCTGAGCTCAATCCTTACCTCTTCCTAAAGATACCTTCCCTAGAGAAACTGTCAAGAGACAAGATCTGTCTCTTGTCTTTCTTTTGTCCAAATTATCTCAGGGAAGGGGATTTCTTTGGGATTTAGTTACAGTCAAACAACAGTCTTGGGTAGGACTCCTGGTGCCTGGGTATCTCATTAAGCGATTCTCACCTGTCACAGGATATTTGCTTCCAATGTTTCCTTACTTCTGGAATGAAAGACCATCTTTGAGTGCCATTCATTTTGGTAGGAGCAAGGTTTCAATCTTAAAGTAATATAAGAAAAAGGGTTTGCGAAGATAAAGAAAGACTGTCGGGAAATCTTGGGACGTTTTTACATCTTATTTCATGACAACCTTCAAGAAAACAGTTTATCTGACAAAACCAGATTATTTTTTCTAATAGAAAAAAATCTCCATAAGAATCTGAAAACCTGTGCAAAGAGGATGGACCCTCCCCCGGTGTTCTGTCGTACTGAGGTTTCTGTGCAGAAGTTTCCATTCAGAACCCTAGGAAATTCTACAAAATGTTGGGTACAGAACTCTCATATTTTTTCTAGTAAATTGCTATCTGTCTACTATCTTTTATTTTTTAAATGAATATATATTTTTCACTCTTCCTGCTGTGAAACTAACCCTACTTAAAATCTGTAGGAAAGGAGGGGAACTGTAGCAGATGGCTGATAATTGTGACGATAATAAAGTCCCTTTGATTTCTGCTGGATTATTTAGCCATCTCTGATTAGATGTGTTCTATTTGGATTTAGGAAACTATTTGTGCTTTGTTAAGTAATTGCTTGATCACAGCCCAGAGATGTAACTTTTAATGTTTCCTTTGGTGCAATTACAGTTGAAATGGAGGTCACTTGGTTTACATGGAAGCTGAGAGGTAAAAATCCCCTACAGTTAGAGACAGTAATTACTGTAAACTGCTAATATCCTGCAAGAATGTTGGAAGTTAGCCTGAGTATGCAAAAAAGGCATTTCAAAATGTTTGCATCTAACGCATTGCTGTGTTCCTTCTCTCAGCACTGACTCATAACAGATGTCAGCTATGGTTGCACAGATATTTGTAGGACTTAATATTGCTGCTGGACCCGTGATTAGTTTTGTGTCTGGTAACATTTGTGGAAAAAAATAATCAATGAGTGTTTTTGTTTTGCACCTGATGACTTTGTAATTTCTGGGGTTCCAAGCAGTAATGCTGGTTGTTGATCTTCAACCATTTTCATTCAAAAGAAGCTTAAAAATAGCTAAAATACAGTAATTCCTCTGGTTTTGAGTCAAATCAAGCTCATTTGCCAAGGTAAGAAAGAGAACCTTTGCAAAGGGAGAAACTCCAGTTTCCAGTGAAGTTTGGTTCTCATGCTAGCTCTGCTCTTTTATAACAGGTGTTCCAAGAAGAAGGATGACTTTCTGGGGACTGCCTGTACCTTCTTAAGGCACTGTCCTCACACGGGGAGATCTGTGTGCAGCGTGTAGCTTTGGAAAGGTGTGGGTACTGCGTAATGTGTTTTAGGCCACGGTGGGTGTAATGTTTTCAGATCACAGTCTGTCCTTACCTATCCAGCTTTTCACCTTCTTCAGGAGTCTCCTAAATAGCACTATTTGTAAAATGCCTAATGTGTTTGAGCAGTGCCTTACCAGATGGGCTAATATCTACATTAACATGTGCAACATAATAAAAGTAGTAACATAAGTCACACAGCAAACCATTAGAAGATATGACTTATATGGATGAAACAATTTCCTCCTGTGTAATTGAAATTCAGGCTCTATAAAGTCAGAAGCAATACACCCTCTTTGCAGAGCTGTAGTATCACTGTTATTGCCATTCTTATAATTTGAATTAATCATATGCTTCCTTACTTGCAATTCAGTTCTTGCTCAGGCTCTTAAAGGGCCTTTTTCTTCTCTGAGCAAAGACAGTGGGGAACAGTTTTGAAGGTAAAACAGAAACTCTTGTGGAGTGGGATGCAATTGGATTTCCTGGACATTTGCTTGCAGTTCCTTTTGACAATCATTTTAGGCTTTTGCATGTCTGCCATGAGTCTGATGTAAGGGAAACAATCCTTTCTGTCTGGGATAATTCACTGCTACCTTGGGGAGTTATATTGAAAAAATCCTGTCTTTTCCTCCCTTGGTGTACATCTAAAAAGGAAGTGGTTGTAATCTGAGGAAGTGGAGACCATCATTTGCTCAGTGGCTGTTCTGATGGGGCCACAAAAATATCTCATGGATATTTGGATGGCTATGAGTGTTGCAATTTATTCAAAAAATAAACCAGGAGAAATGTCAGGGGCTTACTCTTAACATTGCTTTTATTTCATGTGAAGTCTGCTGGAGGAACTGAGTGTAAATAATCAAATTCTAACGATGCCAAACCTTTCCCTCTGTTACAGAGACACAATACTGAGCTCACATCTGGTAGCAATGACACTTACAAGAAATGTACTTTATAGGCTGAGACCTTCACTATTGGCTGTGTGGGAAGAAATTAGTAACTTGAAACGCTTTAGCTCTTTGACTGTTGATAAGCAGAGTGCTGGATATGGAGAACTACATTTTCTGTCCTGTCAGATGGAGCTGGGCACTGTCATGGTTCTGTAGAGACAGGGACTGTGCTCCCTGTGGATTTACCAGACAAGAAGGGCTCTGAAATTTATTCACAGCACTCTGCTGCAGCCTTTATCCAAAGTCCTGCTCTGGTTATGTGAGGAGTCCTGTTCCTGTGCAGATTTATGAGCTCTATACTCACTGGCACCTCTTGTCAGAGGTTATGTTTTGAAGACTCCTTTTGGGAAAGTTTGATAAATAGAAAATACCTGGCCACCATCCCGAGTTCCAAGCATTAAAATCCCGTGAGTTGTTAGTGTAATGAGCATTTGGAGTTAAACATGTTCCCTTTTTTCCCATTTTGAATGCATTTTGTTAGGAATCAGTCATGGGAAAGGTGTGCAATGCCATGCACATAATGTGAATGTGTATTTACCATGGGAGTGTGCTGTCCTCCCTCTTGAAATAATGGGTTATTCATGAATTTGGTGCACAACTGAGCATGGATTTTTCATTTTCCTCTAAGTAGCTGTCTTAATTTGCACTGTTTTAAACCACTGCTTAAATTAACAGCATTTGGTGGGAGTGGCGTAACAGCAGTTTGAAGATGATGAAATCGACCCTCCTGGGTATTCTGGCTTATTGTGGGGACTTTTAAACTGCTTAATCTCTATTCTATATTCTTTCTTTCTTCTTCTTCTGTTCTAAAATGAGGGATCCAATAATCACCTCTGTGGAAGAGCTGTGTTTCTCTAATGAGGATTTTCCAACAGTTATTATAGGTTTTTGATACACACTGAATATTTCTATACCTGCTTGAATACCCAAGCATTCACTTATTTTTTTCATTATTTTCACAAGTTAAAAAAATCTCTCTCAAGAATACCATGGGTTCTCCCCAAATAAAATATTATTTATATGAAGAAGCAGTACAGAATAAAATTGCAAAAGGGGCATGACAGCTTTGCAATGTGCAGTGACACATCCCCAGATGTCATCAGGCTGTGGTTTGTCAGGTGTCCTGAGTTTCACTGGCTTCTTTCTTTCTGATCTCAGTCTTTCAGATACTGTGATAACATCTGAAGAATTTGTTGAAGCACGTCAGAGCCTTGTCTCCTTTTCATACCTTCCTAAAGTTCCTTGGAGCAAATTAAAATAGAATCTGGGAGAACATTAGAGGCTTGGGAAGAAATCTGTTGGCTCATTTAAGCCTATTGATTTCCCCTGCTTTAAAAGTAGTTTTGGTCTGGGATTTTGGAGGTTGTTTTGGTTGGTTTTTGTGTCTTTGTTTGGGGTTTTTTTTCAGTCCTTGTTATTTTTATTTTCTTTAATAGTACAAATTCAGAGCAGAGGAACTCAAAAAAGCCCCCAGAAGCCTGTTTGTAACTTTTGGGACCAGCTGTTCACATGAGCTCCAAAGCATTTAATGCATTGCTTTCAAATGTTAGTTAAGACAGAAGATTGCTTTGATTAAAGAGGTTTTCAGACTGCTGCTATTTGTAGCCCTGCTGCCAATAAATGATGGGAACAGTGTTTGATAAAAATATCAGAGAACTAATCTATGGATTTCTGCTAGATTCCACTGAGGCAGAGAGCTATTTAGACTTAGTGGGAATAATACAGTCAGGCCTTTGTTTATTCATAAGCAGTGACTTGAAGGTCAGTCCTTGAGGACCTGGTGATACTATTCCTCAAACAACAGCTGTTGTTAAAAATATTGTGTATATTTGTAGTAATACAGTAATTATTATTGCTTCAGAAATTATTATTAAGGTCCATAAAAATCCAGAATATTGTCAAGAAATGCAGATCTTGAACATTACAGGAACTGGAGTCCATTTTCCTACCTAGAGAAGAGGGAGGAATTAATCTTTCTTTTGTTGATCCAAATAAATTTTCCTGGCTGGTTATTATGGCCCCTTCAGACCCACTGCACGTCCCCCAAAGGGCTGTCCTGTAGTGGCATAACAGTGCACAACCTTTAAGTCACTTTGACAGCATAAAGCTATGAAAAAGTGTGCCAAGAAAGTCCCCAGGCCACTTTTATATTAGATATGGCCTTGCCTGGAAGGGCTGCACTGTTCCCTGTTTGCAGCTTCTGCAGCAGGACTGAGCTCTCCATCATCCTGCTCCACTCCCCAGGGGCCTGGGCCGGTGTTTTGTGCAGAATTAGGGGAAAAATAGCAGTAAATGAGAAAAGTATGGAATATATGGGCGTTTTAATCCAAACCACCCCATCTTTATATGCTTGTTAAACACCCGTAATTATCCAGTCCAGGTTTGTGAGCAATCACATGACTGGACCAGGCAATCCAGATCAGGATTTTTAAGGCAGCTGCTCCATGAACATTTATTTTATTCCTTTTCTTGCATAGAACTGAAACTACTTGATTTGGTCACCACTGCCAGGTCTTCTCTAGGAAATTCTCTTTACTTCAATACGGGCATTTGTAGGTGAGGATTTGCATTCAATCATTGATATCTTGGTGAAACTCAAAGCAGCTGTGGTGTGATAAACGTGGAATGTTGGATCTCCACAGCTGTTGCCCTAAAATAAACAAAATACACCTCCCAAAATCTTACAGTGCTGTGAGCAGTTGTGGAGCATGCAGAGATCTGCAAAGTGCAGCAACAGCACCAAAGTGAATTTAAGATGGTTAATTTTAAGTAAGTTTTACGTGGTTGCATTGATTGGCTTTCATTCACCTAAATCACAGGGAAAAAACCAGAGCAAACCAAACCACCAGCCATTTTCTGCTTAAGTGCAATAAATAAATATTTACTTCACTTTTATTTAGAATGTCTGATGTTCAGTTTAGAAAAATTTTCTACCAACTGATCAGTCAAATGCAGACAGGACACAAAGAAATAAATTGATATTGGAGAACAGGACAGTAGGAGTTTTACTTTATGTGGCTCTCTAGGTTTACAGTTAATCTATGAAATTATAGCTTTCTGCATTAATTAGGCTGCTGTCTAGAGCTGTGTCGTGAAATTTGCAGAGCAATTGAAGTTAATGAGTTTTCTCACAAATGCAGCTGTGTCCTCCTTCACTCTGCCATTGGTACCGTGCAGCCACGAGCAGGCACTGGAATCGGGGAATTACTTATTTTCTAGTTGAGAAGTAATGGCAGGTGCTTGCGTTTAAAATATGTGATATATGTGCACAAATACATATATATATATTTATATATACACTGAAATTACTATTTTTAAATATATATAAAACACTGTATCTATGTTTTTAAGCATTTTTCAGTACTAATTTATATGTAACTATGAACACCTGCGCAGTGAGTCTGAGAAAGGAACATTTCATTCACTCCGTAGCTGCACTCAAGTAATAAAGCAATTTTGAAGGTCAGTAATGGGATGATGTAGATCCTGATTTTGCCTTCTGGCCTCATCACTACTATCCTCTTGTTAAAACGACAGAGCTTGTGCTAAAATACAAAAACTGCCTTAGCGAAATGTTTCAGAAGATACCACAATTTAATTTGTGGATTTAATTGTGACTTTTCCAGCCACTTTTGATAATAGTGTGTAAAATGAAAGACGTGACTATTTTTATTTCAGCACGGGATCCTACATTTTCAAGGAAAAGCACCTATATGTCTCATGATTAGTGTTAAAAGTACAAGTTATTTCCATAATAAGTGAATTAAAGAACAAAGATCTTACTTAAATATCATAAGAATTTTAAGAACCATGTGAATTCATTACAATTCTCTTATCTTAGCCTATTCATTGGAAAACAAGAAATAGGAAAAAAAATGAAATGAAATTTAATATGAAACAAAGGTCAGGAAATTTCCTTTAAAAGCTCAGAAAGGGAGATCTGCTGAAACCATGTCTAATTCTAGAACCTGCAATCGAAAGGGAAGAACACAGGTTTAATTATGGGATTAGTTGTGACTGGTAGTAGTGCACTTTAGATAATATCAGCATATTACAAAAATGCCTTGTAGTACTTGAAAAGGGGAAAGAATGGTAATTACACTGATTCCGGACTTTAAAAAGGAAAAAGGTTTTTCTTTTTTTTGTGCTAGGGAAGCTACAAAACATAGTCAGTTTAGGAAAGCTCAGATAAATTATATGACATTTTAAATGTTTTAGGTAATGTCTTTTCAAGTTAGTGTTTCCAGCCTAATGCAGATAATAGGATAATGAGGCATTTATGGAGATTATATTTTACAAGTTACAAATGTACTGCTCTCTAGCCAGCAGGATTGCACACAAAAACAGAGGGGTCATTCAGGAAACCATTAGAGATGTTCATAGTGTAGAAGAGAATAAATTGAACTTTGCTGGGTTTAATGGCTTTTCCATGTGTCCTAAACACTTCTTACGTCCTTTTTAAAATTCTCCCTTCTGTAGTGCAGTTGCACTGTGGGTTTAAAGTGCGTTCATCTCCTCCAACCCAAGGGATTCAATTTCACATTTTTAAATGCTTCTTAGGTCCTTGTGAAAGGTCCTTGCCTTGCCCAGTCAGCTGCAAAGGGGCAGGGTCTTTGCCAGGTGAGACTTTTGCCATCAGCTGGTACCTCAGATGGGATAACCTGGCTCCAAGTCCTTCTTGTGGGGGAGCCCCAGCTTGTGGCTCAGACTCACCCGTCCTTCTGGCTTGTTTAGCTCTGTAAACCCGTGATGCATTTTTAATTACCCATCAGAAAGCTGCTGACTGTCAGAAAACTGAACTTCTTTCAGAAAAACCAAGATGTCAGAGTTAGAGAAGTTTGTTAGTAATCTTCCTCGGTAGCCTGGAGAAATGAAGTGGATGTAGGGTGTGAAAAGAGATGTAGTACATCCTAATGTGTAAGTGCTGGACTCCCCACTGACTTTGAATCTGGTCATACGTGAAGGTGATGGAGATAAAGGAATGTGGCACAGAAGGAAAAATGGAGAAGAGATGAGGAAATTAAGGAAGGAAAGCATCAGAGAAGAACAGCAAACCCGTGTTTTGCAGCAAATAGGGATACGTTTGAAGAGGGTGTGGGTAACCATGGGGATCTCTTGTGAGACTGTCAGTGAAGGACTCAGAGCAGAATTGGAGCAGACCCAATGCAATGTTCTGATCATGTATCAATGAATTAATCATTACTCTGAGTTGTTTGATGTACCAACGAAGTGCATCATTACATTGAACCATCTGAATTTTTTACAGTGTAATACATCACTGGTGAGGTAGAACCGTAATGATAAACTAGCATGCAGCCAGGCTTCATTATGCTAAATTAACTAAAACAAGATTTTTTAGGCTGATAAATATATAATGTGAGCCGTCTCAGCTGGGAGACTGAGCAAGAGAAGACTGGTGGACTCACACGTGTCAGAGTGCAACAGGAGAGCAAACAGCACAATTTGGGGTGGTTTGGATATGAAATATATGCCTAACATGGCTGTGGAAGTAATTGGATGAACCAGCACTTCAATCATGAAACTTGTCACTCTGTAATTACCTCTTGAGTTCAGCATTATCACGCTGGTCTGTCAAATAAGAAATGTGGAATGGTAACTGAGAATACATGTCTGAAAATGTCACTATTTCTCATTTTACAGACATGATCATTAAGAAGGGAGAAGGCTCTGGAGGGGCAGCCTCCTGTATTTGCAAGAAAACAGATGACAATTTAGTCACAGAGGAAAGAGAAATTTAGTAAATTGCATTCAACCAGAATATAATATATTTACTTCCTTCCCATATCACCTCTGCTGAAAGTGGCTCTGTACACATTCAGACATGATCTGATTGATATGAAAAATAAATCATGTCCGTGTGCCTGTAAGTTTGCTATATTTTAAATTAATAACAGGAATTCTGACATTTCTAGCATTAAAGCCATAACTCCATCTGTAAATGAGTTAAGAAAATCTCAGGTGGTACTTTTAAAAAGTAACAAATTGAAATTGCTGCTGGTGGAAGAAAATTCAGAATGTGACAAACAAGTACTTTTAGTTACCTATTTATAGAGAAGTGATTGTTTATCTAAATATATGAAGCAAAAATTTTAGTAAAATATGTAGTTATTCACAGGAAAGGTGGTTTTAACTTTTCTGGGAAATAATGATTTTTTTTTTTCATGTCAATTTTTGATGTGACGAAACAGAAGATGCTTGATTACAATCAGAACAAAATGCAGTCACTTGTTCCTACTTCAAAAATATAAAGAATTGAAATCTGGAATAAAAAAGAAGAACATTTTCCCTTTTAATAGTTCTTTGGAGTAAGGAAGCATTTTGATCAACCCTAAACAAAAGTAGCAATGAAATTTTATTTATGTAACCTGTTGGAGAACCATTTGAAAAATCAGTAGTCAATTTTGTGAAAAGGTGGAAAGCGTGGCCTTTTAGCATTTCCTGAATAGTAGGTGACAAAATTTACAAAAGAACTGATGCAGTGGTGTTTTGTGTGAACAACCATAGAAGGATTCACTTCTCAGTTCATTTTTGTTAGGTGGGTTGGAAAATCATCTCTAATCTGCTTATTTAAAAATATCTCAAATAGTCTTTTGTGGCATTTAGAGATTTAAAACTTGGTCTGTATTCTCCATAAAATATCGGACAGCAAGGTAGTAGCATCAAATGAAATGCATCACTTTGAGGCGGTATCTTCATTCTTTTCCTAAATTCAAATTTTAATATTAATATGGTTTGCATAAAGTAGTTAACGAAAAAAAAATAAAATCTAATTTAAAAATTCATGGGCTGCATAAGTAAAAGGATTTGTGGAATATAGTTAAACATTCAAACCTAATTAAAAATACCATACCACATTAAAAGTGAGGGAACTGTGTTCATGATAACTATACTCCTGCAAATAAATTAGCTTTTTCATTAATACTGTTTGTTTAATGTTCTCCATTAAGCTAATGAAATGCTGAGAGATAATTTGGGATACATAGTTTTGTGAATTTTTCTTTTAGCCTAATCCTGTGTGTGTTTTAAGTCCTCCACTGATTATTTTTGAGTTGGCTGCAAGGCTTATATCCACTAAAAGGCTGCACAAAATTGACCTGAATCAACTACATAAATGTATATTTGAAATTTAGTTCTGTTTAAAAAATGATACAGGTCTCAACAGTGACTGTTGGTGTTTATTTATTTATTTCTACATATAGGAGCTAATGAAGTTGTCGTCAGAACTGATGAGCAAAGTGTGTGTGTGCATGTGTTGTGTGTGTACAAAATATGTGTATCTATTGAAAAAAATGAGTATTTGCCATTTCCTGATGTTCCTCCCACTGCTCAATGAGAGCAGAAAGGTTACAGTTGATGGAAAGGATCACACTTGAAATCTGGTTCCATGGATACCTGGACAATTAAGCTTCTTTAAAATCTTTTCTACTCCTTCTACTCCCATTTGTTTTCAGTAGGCCCTGGAAACTTCAAGCAGAGATAAGTATGTCTTTTTGATTGGCATAGGCAGGGTTCACGGTGAAGAAGTCCTGATGGCACATCCGTCTCTTACCCTCATCATCTTCTCATGAAAAAAAACCCCAACAAATAAATTCCCTGGTTCAGCCCTGAAGAGCTGAATCCAGGATAAATCTTTGATCAGTCATCATAATATTCTTTTTTTCATATGAGAAAGCAGATGCAAAAAGCCCAGTACAGGCAAAAGGTCAGTAATGTTTTAGCTACCCACATTGAATTAGGGTTGTTAGGCAACAGTTTAATTACAAATATATAAGCTGTTATTTGAACTACCAAGCAGATAAGCATTAGAAACATTAGACAAATTCTGTGTGATGATGAGCTGTGCAAGCTGTTGCTTAGGTGGTCAATATTAAACTGAAAAAGGCACCCAGGGAATAGTTTTCACCCTTTTTTACCCTCTTCCCGTCACTTACTGATATTGTAGTTTTCACAAGATAGAAATAGTTGGCACCCCCAAACAACAACCAGGGCACTGTTTAAGTAGAACAAACAATGGGAAATCCTATTAAAAAGATCTGCATTTCTGGTATCACAGAACGTATCTAGCACGTTAAAAATGTATTGTTCACATCCAGTAGATTAGTAGCACAAAATAAATCTGTCTAAACATGACCAGTTTAAAAATGTACATATCAAAAAATCCCCAGAACAGAAGTTTATAGCATTTGGTGTTCTGTAGCATCATCCCTCTTCATTTGCTTTGTATCTGAAGAATTAAATGTGAGAAGAGTGAAATGTGGGGGTTGTGTGAAGAGCCACAAGGGCTTTGTCTCTAGATGTGATGTGTACACACGGATGCACACAGAGAAAGAGCCAGAGTGTGCTGTGGAGAAGAGCATTTGAGCTGAAATTGCAGCACTGGATTTTTCTTTTCAATGCCATTTTGCCCCTTCACTTAATTTCTTTCTCTTCTCTCTGGAATCTCATCAAGGAACTAATCGAGAGCATAAAAGAGCACTGGCTTAGAGTACCTTTCATAGAGCTATTTTAATCAATCTTCAGTAGTGTATATGGATTCATATAAGACCTTCAATTAACTTGCACATTAACACTGGTTAAGCAATTTTAGATCCTTAACTTATCAGGAATGTTGTATGCAAGGGATTTGAATAGCTGAGCAGAGTTTGTCATCAAACACGTTTCATCACTGTGCTCTTAATTATGCTGGTCACCACTCGGAAAAGGAAATAAATGAACTGAGAATGGCGCTTTTCTGAGATTTTCCATACTTCGAGCATTAATGTTATCTGCATATTGCTGTCTCACAAGTTTAAGCAGGTTTTCTGAAGGGAGAAGCACTTGGTGTTCCTGTTGACCTCATTCAGAATTGAGGGTATTCTCTGTGTAAAGACCCAACCTCATTTAGTTTTGTAGTGGTTTGTAACATTTGAATCTCTCTTTATGTGGCACATTATCACGTCTCTCAGTAATAGCAGTTATGAGGAAACCTCATTTCGAAACTGGTGCTTGACTGGCCATTTGCCAGAGTTGCCAAAGCCAGCGGAACAGCCGGCACAAAACACCTCACTGCTGTCCTGGGAGCAGGAGCTGCTCCCTAAATGTGCACATGGAGTGCCTGATGCAGCTCATCCCAGTTATTCCAGCAGCTAATTGACAAGATTAAATGAATTGATTCAGCTTTTAAGCGTTTTTTTAAAAAATCATATCCATCTTGAAAATTCTACTAGAACAAAACCGAGTTGATTATGTGCTTTCCTACTTCTTTTTATCACTTTATGGAAAATAGTTTTGCGTCTTATGTTTGTTTCTAGGGCCTCATATGTAACAGGAGCTTAATGTGTCGTAGATAGAAAAATTCGTAGCACCCGGTAGCCTTCACCATGAAGGACCTGGGTTATTTTACAATGTTTTAGCCTTTTGTTCTCATGTTCTACTTCCAGAAAAAGCAAGGTAAATCCAAATCCCATGACAGAAAAGTATTTTACTGAACTAAACAGGAGCTAATGCTTCTTATTCAAAAGTGCCTGCAGCATTTTAACCTGTGGTGCATTAATTTCTCAAAATTACTTTGTGTCCAGTCAGAAATGATTATAACAAGCCCTTTCCCTAATCAGAAAGATAACAGCGAGTTTCAAATCCAATTATTCTGTTACTTGCTCAAAATTTCTGACGCCTGGCCGACGTTATTATGATCATGCAGATGTGCAAGGATACCTATCGGTGTTGCTGTCATTGCAGCAATGGAAGAGAACTCTGTTGCTTTGGGGGCCTGGCAAGGACCTTCATGTAATGCTCATCAGGGCCCCTGCTGGTTTTGAATCTAAGCCATCTCTGAGTGGGTGTGATCTGGTCCACTCAAGTGAAGTGTGTTAGACATGGATATTGACCCCGAGATTGGGACAAATCTGTGCATTTAATTTAATTGGAGGGATTGTGTGATACAAATACTCCCAAAATGAAGACCAATGAACTTTACTGGAGTTCATAAAAGTGTGAGAAAACCGCACAGCATCACAAAACACCGGTTGGTGGAACTGTGTGTATGAGAGTTATTTCTTGACTCTACTCTTTGTAGAACTCAGGAAACAGGAGCTTGATAAAATCTTTGCACTGCTTTACTGATGGTTTTCAGTCAGGCTTGGTCATGTGATGAACTCTGTATAAAACTGAACCCCGTTATCCCTGCCACACATGTAACTCCAGGAAGACTGAAAACTGGATGCAATTACCAGATACAAGAAGAAAATTAAAGGGGTGCATTCTTAACACAGACATGCATAATGTGCTAGAGACTAATTAAAGATGTGAGTGCACAGATCACTAGGAATTGCCCAGGAATAGAAGTTCACTTGAAATAACATAATTAAGTTAATCTTCTGATAGTGGGGTTTTGCAGTAAGTGCATGTACTAAATATGAAAGTAAGGAACTTAAGAGGTAATTAAAAGTAATTCAGGCATTAAATTAACCTTCTAGCTATATGAAGTGGTAGTAATTACAGACATCAAAATTAGAATCATATTGTAATCAGATTAACTGCAGTGTAATTAATGTACCTACATCACAGCCTATCTACAGAAGTTGAATACAAGGTGTTGGTTTCCCAGCAAACGTTAATGCTTCATCTGGAGAGCAAGCCTCTCAAAACTGGGAGCAGACATCAGTACCCCAAATCCAAACAAAGCTGCCTGTGCTGGGGATCTGTACCGTTTTCAAGTGCTCCACCCTGGAGTTTCCAGGAAGGCTGCAAAATCCTTCCCTGGCTTTTCCTGTCCGAGGTATCCCTGTGCTAGGGATGAGCTTTGCAGGCTCCCTGGCAGAGCAGGAGTTACAGCTCTGTTGTAGGCAAGCAGAGCCTCCACTCTTGCTTTCTGCAATTAGGCTTCTCAACATCTCTCAGGAAAGTGCTACTGGCTCATTAAGGCTAATTGCTGGCAGACACATGATCCCCTCGGAGGCCAAGGAGACGAGCCGGGCTGAGGGGAGGGCTGTGGTGGCTGAGCAGGAACGCCTACCAGGCAGGTGGATGCACTTTTAATCATTTCTACAATTGACTTGCAGCTACAGGAAACTTGACCTTTTCTTTGATTAGAATCTGTGCTGATGAAATTCCCCTTCTTGCCTGCAATCGGTTGCCACATGAATTAGGCCATTAGATTTGTGTATCTACCTATCTGCCCTAGGCATGTTGTTAATGCAGCTGTGATTAAAGTAATTTATTACAAATTATTGGGTGTGAAAAGGGATCTGATACTATAAAGTAATATTTTAAAGGAGACATTCTAATAGGCACAGTCAGTGTCATGCTTTGTTTTCAATTATTTTATCTCTGGCACGAACAATAGATTACCCACTACAGGATTTGTGTTATAGGGCAACTGGTACATGATCTGTGAAGCAAATGGAACTAAAAAAAATCTGATTGCATCTCAGTCTTAGCAGAGACTCTACCATTTTCCAAGGCTGCAGAAGCAGATTAAACACTGTGCAGTTTGATTTCTATGTATTCCTTTCTGCTAGAGTTAAGCATAAGCCTTTTTTCTTGTCAGGAAAGGTTTCTTGCCTGTTACTCCTCTCTTCTCCACTTTTTTTCTGTGTCTTAATTTATTTCATTTATCTCCCTAGATAATATTCAAGTTTTATTTTAAAAAACCAAAATTTTAATATTGAGCATTTAGCTACATCTATTTACATGTGAGCAAGAAGTCCAGCCCTTGTCCCACCATATCCATTCCAGGGAGTTTTACTGTAAACTTGGCAAGGTTTTGGCTCGAGGCTGTTGCCATGCAGCCAGACACGCTGAAAGCACCAGGATGGTGCAGGTGTACATCACTTTTCATGTCACCAGTCACGCCTCTGAAGGTTGACTTTTTGGCCCTCAATCATTTCGAATGGTTTGGAGATTTCTCTGGATGGGTGGGAGCACACCTTTGTTCCGCTCTGTGCAGAGGGTCAAGGACGCCGTGGCCACGTTGATGCCTTTGTGTTTCCTCCACGGTTTGTTACTGACTCGAGCTGGAAGGATGAGAATTGCTTTGTGTAATTACACGACCAAACTGCTGGAACTGCCTGAAGGATAGATTGTATATCACACTCCTGGCATTTATTACTTTTTCATCTGAGTGAAAAAAAGCAGCAGAATGCTGTACAAGTCTGATCGAATCACACAACTATTCATCAGCAGTCATGAGTTAACACATAACATGTACAAGACTCACTGAAAAGTATGAATTTTACTTTAAAACCTGTTTGATTACTACGTTGTGGTCCATCAATGAAAAAGATACTGCCTTTTTTTGTAATTGTGGGTTAAAGTTAGGGGATAATGAACAAAAGAGCAAAGAATCAGAGAAGAAAGAAAACATATCTTTGATTCAAAGCTCTGGTTAATTCAGTAAAATGTGCCCCTTCAATATTTTCCAAAAGAAAGAAGTCTTTGTACTTGGGCTGAAACTGGCTTTTATGAATTGTAAATCTGTCCAACAAAGCTGGAAAGAAGTTATTAAGTCTTCTCCTAAGAGATTTTTTCAAAATTCCTGTAAAATTCTTAGACATCTTTAAAACAACCTGTCTTATTATTTGTTGACAATTCAGGGCCATTTTTTTTGTGAATGAAAATCACATAAGCATATAATTATTATTTTGTATGTTTTGTTCATAAGGACGGATAATATTTTTTGTTTCTCATCTGAAAAAATATGTATTCTTCAAATAGGGATTCCACCTTTCTTTCCAATCTCATTGGTCATAAAAATGTAGTTGTTTAAGACCTTGGAGAAAGCATAATAACTTTTCATAGTCAAAGGCTCTATGATTTCTCACCATTTTAATCAAAAGTACAAGAAACTGACTCCTTTATTGGAGAGCTGTGAGGAAAAAATTTGGGTCACAGGATTGTTGCAAAACTGGGCATTGCCAGAATTAGTAACACTGAAGTTCTTGCAATGGTCGAGAAGCACTTGGCTCCTTGTGGAGCCCTGGAGCTACAGGAAAAACATGTGCCACTAAGTCCAAAATATCCTCACTCTTCATCACGGTCAGACAAAACTGAACTGATCCTAGGGAGTCAAATACACTCTACAGAACGCTTCCATCTGTTAAACAGAAGTAGGAAGCATAATTTATTTCCAAATGAGCACAAACAGTGACTTAGTCTTTCTCCTTTGTTTTCTGGATCATCTTATTGCAACACTAGAGAAAACCTTAGTGCAGCTGTGTGCCGTAATTTGGAGTGATGGATACTAAATTTTCGAGAAACCTGATTTTTACGTGGGAAATAACACAAATGGACACTCCAGGCCATGCTTTTCTAACAAACAGCTGCTCCCACTAGGAATTAGATTATACCTGTTTGTCCTTGGAAGCACTAGTGGGTACCTGGAAAAGCTGTAGAGCCAGGAAGCAAATTGTCAAGGGCTTTCAGGACACCTGAACACCTCTGCTGTTGTACTGTTAAAGAATTTATAGTTGAATATTTTGAGTTGATTTCTGAATAGCAAGAAAACAACATTTGTGTTTTCTTAGTTTTAGGGACATTAAGGTCTGCAATTTAAACTTTTCCTTAAAATTATGATCGTGTATAATGTATAATGGATTTTATTTTTTTTAATTATGCAAATTTCAACCAACTGATACTGTAAATCAGGTATACATTTTCAAAATTCAAAACATTGCCTGAGTTTTCTCTTCCATCTTAAATTCAGCTGATGCAGAAAGAGTCAAGTTGTGGGAGCATGGCCTACATGTAACTCATGGTGCAGGAACGGCTTTGAAGTCAGACTTAAAGCCAAAGCTGCAAATTGTCTACCCTGTGTCCTTGTCAGCATCTTCACTACTCCAGAGCAAACAAGCCAGTGCTTCAGAGCTTGCCCCCAGGCACTTTTATCTGAAAGTGGGCGACCTCTCGTCAGCCCACCTCAGTGTTTTGGCGTGTGGTGACATGGATAAGGGGCAGAGGATACTACAAGACCCCCAAAATCACCACTCACGAGGAACGATGAAGTTTATGAACAGTCTGATGCTCAGAGATGACACTGCCATTGTGGACCGTGTGGAGAGATGGAGCCAAATGTTAAGGCTGCTCTGGGCTAGTGGCCACTCCAGGCAAGTTCAGCCTGGGTTTTCCCTCTCTTGTGCCTGACTCAGACCAAGCTGGAACACAGTGCAATGGGGCAGCTGGGGCACTCTTTGTGTGATGTGTGAAATTGAGTTGAATAACTTCCTTTCATGCAGCAGTGAAGACTGATCCTGTTCCTAAATATCACGTGTACGTTTGGTAGGTGAGCCCCGCTGGTACAAATAAGGCAGCAACCACTGAGCAGCTCCAACCTCTTTCATTTTAACACTGTACCATAGGAATTAAAGTCTCTCTTGACTAAGAGCTTTGGATGCCACGTTAGGCTGCTGTCGGGTTTCTTCTCTGCTTCCCATTCCAGCGTAAATGGCTGACTCTTGTTCAGCATGACCTGATCACCAGGACAGGTCAGCCAGAACAGAACTTCAAATTGGGTTGGATGTATCTTGATTTAATTAACTCCTGCTGTTTAGGCCACTTAGGCCTCACTTCCTGAGCTGAATGGTTTACTCTTCTACTTTCATCTCTTCAGGATGAGAGACTGGGTCCAAAGACCAGCGAATTGAAAGGACTTCAGGAAACTTTGTAGCCTGTTACAATAATAATGGAGGGAGGGACTCAGAAACTTCCTTTTGAGCAGCTACACGCCAGGTGAGAGCAAACTCGAAAGTGGAGGGCAAGACAACTGGGGTGCGCCATTCCTTAACTTCTGTTTCTGGAGCTGGAGATGAATAAGGCTGCCTTCTGCTCTCAGCTCCACGTGCAGCCGAGACTTTCCAGTAGGGAGCAGAAGAATGGACTGAAATGAATTAAAAGCTTCCAGGTTAGTTAAGGTTCTCTTGATTCATCTTTGTTTTGTTCCTTACTAGAGTCATGACTCAACAAACCCGTGTAACCAGTGGTGCCTTTAAAGTCTCACGCAGGAGAAAGTGGCCCTCCTGCCCCCAAATAAAGAGCTATGTTGGCTCTTTAGGAGGGGCATTCATGTGTGTTTGGAGGACAGTGCTTGCAGTTCACGCTCTTTGACCTGTCGTTTCTAATGCAAGCAGACGCGTTTGGAGGGTGGCCATGATGGCCCTTACAAGATGTAAGTGGCCACACTGATGTAAAGAGATGTTTAGGATAAATGCCAGTATTCTGTTCCCCACACAGGGCTGTTATCTTGATGTGTTGTCTTCATTAACTAGCAGAGTTAAACCCACAGAACTGTTTCCCCAGGTTCTAAGGAGCTGTTCCGTGGCTGAGGTGGCAGTTCAGTGGCTCTGCAGCATCTGAGGCTTCTGATTCCTGTGGAACCACATCAAATGGGTCAGAGCAGGAGCAGCCTGTTTCTCTCCATAATCCAAGGCTGCTTTGGAGACATCCTTCCAGCTTTTCCACTTTGAAACCAAATTTTCAATATCTATATTCTCAGTCAAGGATAGGTAGAGGTTCTGATAGAGCCTGAATATCCTGCCTCTCCCAGAGGGATTAGTCCCATGATTGACTGAGCTTGTATAAAGCTGATGATTCTTCGTAAGGGATGGTGTTTCTTTACAGTGAAAAAATAAATGTCTCCATTTTATCTTCACAGTTATGCTAGATATCTTCTTTTTCATAGATCTTTTTTGTGTATTTTGTGTGATGTTTCTGGTGCCACACGTTTTGTGCCACGTGTCTGTTTCTTCCTCAGTATAAATATTTCATAGTCACTTAAAAAGTTCAAAAAGAATTAGTGTCTTCAGCTGAGCTCTCAAGGGCAATAAGCTAATAACAAATGTGTGGATGAGAGAGAAAAATACTTTATTATGCATTTCTAAACCATTATGACAGACAACAACAGAGAGGAAATGTTTTTAACCTATGAAGCTTAATTAAATTTTATCTTGCACTGTAAAATGCTCTGGCTGTGGTCCAAGAAGGACTTGTGTACAGATATCTCCTTGCTCAGTCCCTGGTTTCTCCAGCTGGTTGCTGGAGAAACACGACCCTGTGTTGAGCAGTTTGCCTTCCTAAACACATCATGGGAAGGGCTTGGAAGGATCAAGCTGGAGGTTGAACACTGCTTCTAAATGTGGGGATTTAAGAAGTTCTGTCTATGCTGGTCACTCAGGCCTCTCCCTGTCACCTTCAGCCTACCTCAGCTCGTGCCCAGGTCCCTGGTGTGTCTGTGCTGTGCACTTGCATCTCAGTGCAGTGACAGGGACACGAACGCAGAGCGCACAGAGAACAAAGGGCTGCTGAAACCAGCTCTGCCTCTTGAAGGAAGGCCTGTGCAGGGCTTTCTCCTTGCTCTTACATGGGACTGGAGGAAGAAGAAAAAGTGCTTTTGCTCATGAAAAAGGCCTCCTAGACTTTTTTTTTAAATAGTTTACATAAATTATGTAGTTTACTTTGAAGCATCTTTAAATCAAACACGCAAATGTTCCCAACGGAGGACCTGGATGCTCTTCCCAGCTGTCAGGGAGACCTTCCTCCCTCAGTGCTCCTGCTCAGGCACATGGCATCTTTCCACCATGTGGAACAGCTTAAGGGGACACAAAAGGATATTGTGGGATGCTCAGAGATAAATGTTTGCCACTTGCTGTGTGTTACATCCTAGTAATGCAGTAGAACAACCTGAACAGTGTCCATCACTGAAAAGAGAAATGCACAGGCAATCTACTCAGCATACTAACCCTGCCTTGTCTTGACTTTGGGGACTGTAAGCTTTGTAAAAGTGTCTTCCCATACAAAACTCCATTTTTTCAAAAAATATTTCTACAGTTTTTCCATCTATGTGGGGTAGCTGGACAAGACAGTGAAAATGTAACTAAAAGAATGTTGTAGCAATTGTATTGCGTGATTTTTCAAGGACGTGTAAAGGGTGACTTCTGTCATCTGAATTTAAATCAGTCTTGCTGCAAAATCCATGCCCAGTACTTTTCCTGGCAGAATTGTTAATGTTTTCTCTGGTTGGTGAGCAAATACTGTTGTCTGCAGTTTATGCCTGTGGCCTAAGAAAAGGAGCTGAATTTAATCTTAGACAGTGAGTCAGTAGCAGAACCAGATCCAGAACACAAGTTTTGTGTATTTATGTTCCTCATTTGATACAGCTGCTGAAGCTTCTCCAAAGCTCCAGGATACTTCTACCATTAGTGCTGCTGCAATTGTACCACTGAGATGATCTCTGCAATACAGAATATTGTACTTTATAGGTAATTTAACTGCTGAGGGGACAGGAATTTTGTGGTAGAGAAGGAAAAGTTTAAAGAAATTAATTGTAAATACATCAGAAATCTGCTAAATGTGGCACTTCCTGTAAATCTTGAGCCCTGTGGAAACACTGCCATGTATGTGCAGGGCACATCACACTTCATGGAAGTTAGTCTTAAAATAGTGTGATGTCTGGCATAATTAGGTTCTGAAGTACATTTCAAGACCAGTTCAGGGAGAGGGAGAATAACATGAAAACTCTGCTACAAAAAATTGAGGCAAACTCTCCTCTTCATTAGAATGAGATATCCAATTGATGTTTGTAAGGTAAGTGGAAATCTAAACTACACAAGAATTTTTGACAGAACAAGAATGGAGAGATGCCACAACTTTTTACCATTCTGCAAAAACAGGATTTAAAAAACAATTTACAAGAATTGTTGCTACAGCAATTGGAAATCGCAGCATAGAAAGACTGGCAGAGCAAATGTTCTCACAGGTCTCTCTTCTTTGATTTACAAGATTAAATACACTTGAGAAAAGCATAATTTCTCATGCAAGAGATGAGACAGAGGAGGCTGTGTCTGATGCTGAGCATGTTTATGTAATGGCAAATACGTTTCTGTACCAGTGGTCTCAAAAGAGCCCTTAGAAGAAAAGCCCCCGTGGTCTGTGCATTTCTGTTCCTTTGGGAATCTTCTGCCAAGTGTTACTTTGGTTGCACGTAGCATGGGAGGCGTCACCAGAAAGTAAAATGTGATTTTAATGACTCCAGCCTTACTAAGGTTTCTATGCACTGTAGTTTCATCTGAGATATAAAATTGCAAGTGTTTAATGAAATTCTCGATGCAGTTTTAGAAAGAGCATGTAGTGGGTAAAGCAAAACAAAACTGCCCGGGTCCAGAACCAGACACAGGTGCTTATGTACCACAATCAGTTGCAGCATCCTGATCTGTGAATTCAGATGGAGATGGAGACTTGGAGAAGTCAGCACTGGGCTCAATGTGAAGTGGGAAATGTTTCCTGTTTGTCATTTCTGTTTCCTGGGCTGCCTGTTTACTGCTTATCCTGGCTGTATTGTTCTGGAAGAATACCAGGAGCATTTTTCTTTTCCAGTTACAGGGGCGCAGATTGTAACGCTGGAACAAATTCAGAAGCAATTTGATGGCATTCTTTAACTTCCACCAAGTTTTGTTTAGCATTACATAGTCAGCTAGACACAGAACAAGACCATATTAGATTTAATTTAATATCTTTGTTGATAAATTGAAAGATTCAGAAAAGGTTTTATATGAATCACATTTGTCTATTTTGTAAGGTTTGCATTTGTTTCTTGTCAGAAAGTACAAAAGTTTATTGTTGTTTACTTTAGAGACAAAGTAGTTAGACATTTTTCTGTTCAGGCAAAAGCTTGTGTTTTGCACAAACTGCATAAAAATGCAAATAATCTGCTTTTATAGGTTTGCTATCGAGGTGCTAAAGTTCAGTCTCTGAGTTAAGTTGTATTGCATAAGGCATGGCAAGAGCACAGAAAATAAATGCAACAAGCAATGGAGGAACAGCTGTTGCAGAAGATGGATGTTTTGCTGTAATGATGTTGCTAAGATTATTAATTTATTTAATAGAATTCAGAAAGGATTCATCTGTTAGCTGTCATGATTTTATCACTGGGAGTCTGCAGGTTGCCATAGGCTATGGGCATGCTGTGTGCCTGTTAACAACATCCAAGGGGGGTCAAGCTGACAAATAGCTTTGTTTATTACCGTTTGGTTTATAGTTCAGGATTCATTTGGAATGTCCCAGCTAACATTTGGTCCCTCAGTTTCCTAATATTGCTGACACCAGCTGTAACAGCAGCCTTTCTCTCCTGGAAAGTCCTTCTTCCTTTGATGAGCTTGTTCCCGTAATTGGTTAGGTTGTTTTTTTCCTGCCTAGATTTTATTAATGTTGGTATTACAGGGGTACCTGCAGGCCAGTTATGACCTTGCTATTCTAGCCACAGTCTGTACACATCACAAAACCATATGTTGTTAAATATCTTACAGTTTGTGTTTAAGGAGGGACAATAGGTGGATGAAAACAGCAGATGCAAGGGCTAAAAAATTATGAAAAATTCTCTTAATTAGGTGAATTTGTAGGATGCCATGGATTTGTTTGCTGCTCCTTTGCTGCTATTTCAGGATTTGGTGTTTCTGTCAGTCTTTTCATGCCATGTAGTAAACGGGACTTTTACCACTGTAGTATCTGCCTTAAAGTGTGCTGGTATTATTTGGAGGCAGAGGGGTGAAGGTCTCAGTGATTTATCCTGATACCTGTCCTGATGGCATCCACATAACCTCAGTCACCAGCAGTTATTGGCTGTAATCTGGGGCTGTAATTCAAGTTTGATTGAATACGAGGGGTGATAACGCTGCTTCTCATTATTGTTATTACAGAGAAAAAATACCAGCAAGTGACCATATAGTCATGATTCACTCATCATCTGGAAACTGTGTGAATCAACACTCTCTGATTTGATTTCTGAGAAGCTAATGGAAGGATTTTTTAATCTTTATTTCTCTATTTCTTCTTCTCTCTCTATTTTTTTAAAATAGAGGAGGCTTGCGTGTCCATCCTTTACCTATCCTATCAGAAATTTGACAGAGTTTTAGAAAATCATTTTACCTTAATTTCAAGTGATTTTTTTTTTTTTTGTAAATTTTCTAAGGAGGAATTTAAATAACAGCAATTCAAGCCAACTTCTTACTGCAGCTTGGGCAGATAACCCAGTTGAATTCTCTCTGAGTGCCATTTGAAATGGGGCACAATGGTTCATGGAACTAAAGAAAAGCCACAAGTTACAGGAAATGCACATAATGGCAAATTAAGAAAGAGAATAGAACCCAAGTTCAGCAAATTGATGAAAGGAAAACAAAGAATGTGTGAGTGCTGGAAACAAACCAAACCCAACATCTTCACATTTGGAAGAGGAATCGTTTTAGGCAGCATTTCAAGCACATCATGTTCAGTCCCAAGACCAGGCTGAGTAACACAAGCTCTCTACTTGAGCTTGCATGGCTGTGCTGCTCTGCTCATGTCCTTGTCATTGTCCACCTGCTCTTCCATCTCCCACCTTCCCTGCCAAGCAAACAGCACAAAGCCATGACTAAGGAATTTATTACTTCTCTGACTTACACATTGGAAACAACAGAAAGGGATGCTGCAGAATTTTAAAAGTGAAGTGACTGGTACTGTGTCAGCCTGAAAACTGTGGTACCCACAACAATTAATCAGAACTCAAACTACCTCTTATCGCTGTGCCTTGAGCAGGGGAGCTGGATCTGCCAGTCCTTCCCTGGAACTCAGCTGAGGTGGTTGCCAAGTCAGTCCTGTCCCAGTGACTAAGGTGGGACTCAGCAACTTCATCTGGGTAATTGTGAAATGAAATGCAAAGCTGTTGTTATTGAACAGTGCAAACTCTTGTGAGACGTAAGAGGCTTCAAGTCTTTGATCCTTCTGCACCAGCAGCTCTGCTCAACCCTGGGAGCTTGGGAAGGATGGCCTTTGGTCATCTCTTGGTTCATTACTTGCCTGAATAAATGAATTTTTCTTATAAGTACTGTGTGGATACAAACTGCATAACTAAAATACAACCTGCCTATGTTTCAGGCCCATATATATTTTTTCTGGTGCTGACTTGGCCCTTCTAGAAAAGCTCAGTGAGGAAACATGACTGGCTATGCTGAGACTTTATTTTACCTCCTTTATCTCTTCTAAGGCCTTTTGCACTTATTGAGTTATGAAGTAACCTAAGATGCATAGGGTTATTTTTGTCTCTCCTTGAACAATTAAAGTAAAAATGAAAAAAAAAAAAAAATCATTTGGAATTGTTGAAGGAAAAAACTGCACTGATTAACACAGTAAGAAACATACACATATTTGACCATAAATTGTATTTTAGAGGATTTTCCATAACAGAGTCTGTTTAAGTGAACAGCCTTATCTTTTTATGTGCATTCATAAATACAGGAAACTGTGGCCCCATATTTCACTAATATATCTTTTTCTGTGCCCAGTATTCTGAACAGGAGATGTGGATGCAGTCAGCTCTGCACACAGATTTCTAGTGATGCCCCTCAGGCCTCACCTGTGCCGTGTTTCTTATTGCAGTCTGAGTCAAGCCTTTCTGAACAAGAAATGTTTCTCATTTTGCCATTTACTAGGCTCAATAAATTAAATACATTAATTAAATCTTACTCTCAGTTTGCCAAAACGTCATTTTGTTCAGGTCCTGTGTTTCAGCTGGGGCTGGTTTCTGCTTGTGACACTACGAGGAGATCTGCATATTTTTCTGGAGAGAGGACAGAGTAGAAAAGATGAGGGGATGCTTAATAAAAGATTAGAGATGAAGAGAGGAGAAATCCATGTCAGCAAACCAGGGCAACATTCATATTGGTCTGTTTTTCAGTTGTGTTGCATTCAAAATTAGCACCCAGACTAACAAGATGATGATATCTGAAGAAAGTTCTTGGGAATGATGAGAGGAAAGGACACATCTGCATAAACTTAATCTATAATGGAATACAGCAAGGCCTAATTTGTGTTAATCGTGTTTTTGTATTATTTCTAAAATTTTATCTGAGACAAAATAAAGATTATTGTCTCATTAAGAAATCTGGCTGTATTACTGTGACAGTAATCACATTTTCATTCTATTTTCATAACCAAAGCTTCAAAGCAGCTTGAGAAATATTCATTACTGATGCAGGCTTGAACATGCCAGTGGATAGCTGTATCAGTACTGTCATATATAATTTCACCAACACTATCCAGCCCAAGAGAAGTTTATCTAACTGCAGGATAAAAACAATGGACTGCTGGATAAGATTAATGAAAATATTTCTTTAGAAGAAAATAAGCATCTGAGAAACAACAAAACAAAACAAAGGTAATTTTTTACTGAAGTAGTAAAGGCTGCTCTTATATTGCTTGCTGTTGATACAATTATTTCCCAAAGGAATGTAGTCTGCTGGATTTTAAAGATTTACTTTAAAACATATTTTTGCTCTTCTGGGAAACACTGTGAAGAAAACAGAACTTCAATAATTTGGTTACATCTTTTATGCTTAAAATCAGGTGCCCAGGCAGGCTGAGATGTGCTAATAGAAGTTGGTGAGATGTGGTGAAGGTGAACACCTTGATTTGGCTCAGGCTGTGGGAAAGGTCAAGGGAGAATTTGTTTTTCTTCTCCAGTATTAGGGGGGGTGGGGTGGGTGGGGGCATTGCTGGTTTTCCTGCATCAACCTAAAAGGAAAAATTAGTCCACTGAAGTTGGAGATATAATTGAAAAGTTTTCAATTATACAATTTGTATTTGCAAAAAGAAAGAAGGGAAGTGGGAGATGAGTATTGTTTTAAATTACTCAGAGGGAACTGTGGGATACACAAGAGGGAAGGCAAAATTCATCCCCACCACGGCGTCTTCCTCTCCCCATTCAGGGCTGCATAGCTGTAGTTAGACAAATCTAACACTAACACTTGTGGTGATTTAAAATTCATTTAAATCATATTTGCCTCCTGAATGTATGGTGAGGAAGGTGGGAAGTAACATGAGAATGGAACCACCATGGGAGCTCATTTGCACATCCTAAAGCGTGCTGCCACTTTGGCAAATTGTTCCCCCTTTTCAGGGGTAGTTTTTTTCTCAAGTAGACTTTAATCTTAAATTGTAGGGTTGGAATTCTCTAAATTGCTTGAAAGTGGGGAAACCAGCAAATTTGTCCTATTTATTTTCTGATGGAGTTACTAAATAAATGAGTTGGAATTTGCAGTGCTGTATTTTTAAAACCTGAGATGAAACATACCTTCTTAAGAAGCAGTTCAGAAAATTTGCAGCGATTTTAAACAAAATCCTTTTCTTCATATTGTTCTAAGTAAAGCCTTGCTGTTATTACAGCTGTCTGGGGCAATGCAAACTTAGGTACAGCAGTGGGAATGAGAAAGAGAGGAGTAATGTTTTCTGAATCAAATTCATTGCTGTCAAAGACCAACGTGGTTAGTGTCACTATACCTGTTTCTCTAAATCTGTACGTGCTAAAACAACAGCTCTGATTTATTAACTTTGGGGTCATCCATGTTTTGCTTTGGAATGCAGTAATTTTTAATTATTTTGATTTTAATTTTGATTGTGGCCTTGTTCAGCAAAAAGCAGCTGCAGCCCGTTCTTGCTTTGTGGTTTGCACTTGTCACCCCGGTGTGATGTGATGTTGTGTCCTTGGCAGCTGACTGTGCAGCCTGGAGGCCTGGTGGTCTTCTAACATGCACAGATTTCCTGCCACACTCCATTTCTCTGCTGTTTTTCCCCTGGGATCTTACTCTTCTGTGGGCTGTGGTTCCAAAGTTTTCGTCTCCTTAATGTTTAATGATAGTTAAAGCAAATGGGAAAAGAAACTTGTGACATTTGTACTTGTCACTGAGGAAATGGTTGCAGATTTATAAGTGTATTTTTAAGGGTGCCTAGTGGGGTGGAGTTTAGAACTGCTAATAAAGATTTTGTCCTTTAAATCAACTCATGGTGACTGCAGTTCCATTTCTATTAAAAATATTTAAAGGAGTCAAGTTAAACAGGTGGAGTGGGAAGCAGACAGAGCGATGAGGGATTTACAAAACCCAGTCTTGACGTTCTGGGGATTTCCTAAATCATATCATGTGCTTTCTGCTCAGCTGTTCAAGATAGAAATTTGTCCTGTGCCCTGGGCTGAAATAGATATTAAAGGGCTCTGTAAAGCAATGAAATATAAGAAGCTGTTATAGCAGTTTTCTTAAGGAGTGACCCTGAATGGATTATCCTATATAGGGATTGTGTTTAGAAAGTTATGAAAAAAGAGGGAGGAAGGCTTATGAGTTGAAATTCATTGGTGTGTTTTTCATATGAAAGGCTTCACTTCTTTGAGTTGAAATATTTTACTTTAGCACCAGCTTATTTTTCAGATAGTTCTCCCTAAAGTAAGTACCAGAGTCTGTGAAGCAGCAGCTTTTATGTGACGGTCTCTATATATCAGAGGTCTCTGGTGGTCCCACACAAACTGCCTTGTCATGTTTTACATCACTTCCTGGCTCATTACTATTAGATGCAATCAGTGCTTTCCCAGGATTGAAGTTTTGTGGAAGTTCCTGCATCTGTTGCCCAAGAACGCTGCATCTCTGACATTCAAGCTCTGTCCACGATCATGGCTGGGAAGTATGAAATAAGAGTCTATATTCAGTTGTGGATGTACTGCAGCTCTCAGGGATGGGTTGCTATGTAGGAAATAATTTCCCACTGCTGTAGGAGATAATGGAAAATCTTTTATTTAGGACCAGGACTTGGAGTGTGTGACTTCTGCTAAAAATAATAATTGAGACCTCATTTATTCTACAGCAGCTGTGCCGACTATTGCTGGATGTTTTTCTTTGGCTCTTCAGATATTTTTGCTTCTTTTTAAGTTCTGTCTTCAAGAGATGCCAGCCCTGCCGACCACCTCTGCAGTGCTCCTGGGCTCTCCTGCAGGCTCTGCAGGGCTCGTGCTGTGCGCACAGGGGTGGGGGAGAAAGACAAACCTGGACGTGCTTGTCTGTGCTGTTGGCAAGGGCTCAGGGCTCTACCCTGCTGGCAATGGGCAGGGCACAGATTGCCCTGATGGATGCTGTATTTTAGGTTTTAGCATGTGTTTCTTCCTGAACCGAGATGTTGCTCTCCTATTTTCTTAGTGTTGCCTTCCCTGGACCTAAAAATACAGCTAGCTCTGATCTTGTGAACTTCATTCTATTTTTACTTTTCTTTCTGCCTTTCTAAATTTAGTTCACTCTTCTCAGTTCTGAGTCTGTTTTGTGCCATTTCTGTGCTCTGACTGCAGCAGTGTTTCTCCATGTCTGCCACTGACTGAACACTTCCGTTTCTAAGCTGACCTCTAGCAAGAAACAGATCCTACTTCACTCCTCAACAGCATTTAAATGTTTTAGGGAAGAGTGTTCATCACGTTTGATTTGAAAAGGAAAGGTTAGAACAGAAAAATATCAAAACAAGTAAATTCTAATCTATGAGTCTGTTTTAACTGCACAGGACAGAGGAATGGTTGGTGTGTATATGTATATGTGTGGCTTTCTAGTACATTTGCCACTAGCCCTGAAAATCAAACATTGTTCATAAGGAAGCAGACATTTAATAAAGGAAGAAAGATGAGACTAAAGTGGTTGAAAATAGCTGTATGAATAAATTACATCCAAAAAAAGAGGCATTGATGGAGTAATGGTGAAACTTGGTGGGAAAACTGAGAAATGTGTATATTTGCATGTAAACATAATAGCAACAGTGATGAAAACATATCAGAGCTGCCCAGTAGGAACTTAACTAGTTCTGCCATTGATTTTTTTTGTTGTTATTGTTTTTTTTAATGCAGTTCTGTTTTGAAAATTCGGAGATATTTAAGTGCCTATACGTTCCATTAAATAGGCAAAGAAACCGGGGAGACTACCTAGAAAAGAGTCAGTCTGCCACCTCATAATGTCCTATGTTGAGTATTAAAATAGTGAAATGCATGTCAGAAAATGAGGTGTGGAATAATGTAGGAAAAATACATAAATGTGGAACAAACAGTTTGAGTGCAGTGGTTTGAGCTCCCATGTCCCTTGAAGAATAAAATAATGGTGGCCATCCTTAACAACTCAGTGTAAGCCAGTGAAATGACTGCTTATATTGTCTTTTTGCACGTTTCTAGCCTCCTTCTGTCATTTAAAGCTAATCAAAGGCACTTGTCACGTGGCGTGGTTCAGTCCCAGGAGTGATGGAGGGTGGCCTGGGTGACCTAGATATGCCTGCAGTATCTCAAACTTTTATAATTCCGTTAAAAGTGGCTTTCTCTGTGTGACTGAGCAACGTAGAGATATCTCTAACCAGCATCCCTCCATCTTGTTCTGAGTGAAGGGCAGATACCGTCTGGGAAGGCACTGCCCCCGTGGTTTTGCTTCCTCCCTGCAGTTCTCTTTCTGGGACCTCCAGTTAGCTTTTCCCAATATCACTTGCTCAAATATGACATTTGGCTGCTATCTCCAGAGCCCAGCTTTCACATTTACACAGAGTTTAGCATTAAGGACTAAGCCCAGGCTCATATCAGTCCGATTTTGTGCTTATCAATACAGTCTATCCCTTCTTCCTTGGATGTAAACTGTTGTGGGTGTCTGGTACACACTGGAACAATCTTGAAATATTACAGGGTAGAGGCACTTTTATCTGCTTGCTTTACACATTTTCTGATAAACACACAGGTTTTGTCATTTTATTATTTTGACTAATTATACTGCATTTATATTAGACAGCACAGCCATGCATTAGAAAGTTAACGCTGTATTGCATTGGTGGGAATTTCTTCTCAGACTTACCAGTGAACTTATTCCCCTTCTGATTGTATCTGATTATTCTATTATAACTAATGCTTTTATCAGGACTTTGCTCTTAGTCAACTTTCTGGCATCCTGTTCTCTGGCATTTCCTTTTAAAGTCAGCAGCCCTGCAGTTGTAGTTACAGCAATAAATGCAGCACAAAATTTACGTTTGCTAAGAGTGCAGGTAGGCAGGGCAGAATTTTGGCCAAACTGGCCAGTTCTGCTTTCAAGTCGTTTTTAGACTTTATCGTGACAAAGCTACAAAATTCTCCCAGTTGCTGTTGCCACAATGACATTAGTGTTCATTATTGATGTAATAATTATTAACTTCTCTGAGGTGCAGGTTAAATGCTGTAAACAGTAGAAATATCAGCCAATATTAGCAGTGACACATGTTTATAGCATTGATTTTACATCTCCTCAGCCCAGCTTGCAATATATTTGTTTGCAAAGTATTTAACCTGGCAAGGCATAAGTATTTCTTTTGGGCCATAGTGCTGAGATGAAATATTAGAGGGAAACTCAGTAAGAAGCTTCTCTTTTTAGCTGACTTCCCTACATAATTTTCCTCCTTTCTAATCTGCAGTCTGTTTCTTTTACTGCCTCCTTCTTCCCTGCTGGCTCTGTATAGGCTCAGTGGAACAGACTAATGGTCCATCAAGTCTATTATCCTAAGCCAGTGGTGACCTGTACCTGGGATCTTGTGTACTTTGTGATATTTTTGTTTTGGCTTTGGCCTTGATGTTTGCCAGAGAAGCATCCTGTTACACAAATGCATTAAGAAAACTTACCTTTCATTTAAAAAAAAAAGAAAAAGTCTTGGAGCTTTCGGTTAGATAGAAATAATTTTGAATCCAAGCAGAAGGTGGATTGTGGCAGCCTTGTGTGTGTGAGCCTGCCGGTATTGTAAAGCAACAAAAACATCTTTGCACTTCAGGGACATTTGACTTCAAAATGTAATCGTTACATTATAAGCATCACCATGGCCTTGTCATCCAGCTTTTTCTTTTGACTCTGAATACCTAATTTCTCCTATTCAGGAATCACACCTACTGTAGTGACAGTGGCCAAGAGACAGCAATCCCTTCACTGTTTTGTTTCACCTGCAAATGCTCTGTGTGCAGGTACCTTGCAAGCTCTTGCTGAGAAAACCTTTCTGCTCCCGTGTTTTATGTGCCTGTTGTGGTGCATCTCACAGATGAAAAGGGAGCTAAACTTGGAGAGCTGTGTAAGGTTTTTTGAGATTGCTTACTTTGTGACCTTCTGTCTGTTGAGCACAGATATCTCAGTCACCACAGGGCTTTTCTAAAAGATAAGATACAAAATGAATAAATAAAAAGTATGTCTCCTTCACTCCTTAAAATGTAATGATTGTAAGGAACAATGTCTATTGTTCACCTGTAAGGAACCTCACATAGGTACTGGATTCCTCACTACAATTTGGCTCTTGAAAAGCTCTTCAAATACAGCCTTTAGATCTGCATGACACTGCTGTCTTCTTGAAAGCCTGTTCTCCCAAAAGGCATGTCCCATTACATTTGATCTTGCAAGCCACAGTGTCCAGGAGAGCTGTCCTAGAGGTTGCCTGATTTCACCCAGAAAAGCAGAGAAGGAAGGTTGCTCCCTCCACAGCTGATGTGAGCCACTGGGTGTGTTGATGTTGGCTGTGAAAGAGTGATTTCAGACTTGGTTCTCTTTTCTGAGGGATCAGAAAGGAACAGTTCCTCCTGCTCTGCAAAGAGAGTAAGTTCAGTGTGAGTGCTTGAGAGAAGTGTGTATGCCAAGGGCAGAAAATAATGCACTTCATACTTTTTTGCTGCGTACTTCTGTGCCGAAGCAGGGCTCACTCTGCTTCTCCCTGGGCTGCCATTTATTGCAAAGTATTTATTTCTGCTTAGGATGATGTATGCTGAGTCCAGAATGGATTGTCCCTTTTCTTGATGAAACAAATGGAGATTGTCAATAAGTGAAGCAGAGATAAGATAGATAGTAGCTTGTTAGTGATTTGGGAGTGAGGTGATATGGCACAATAGATTAATGCTTTGCCTTCATTTGTTGACATTTAATCTCTAAACTTTGGTTTGTATTCAGTGCACTAAGTAACTGAAAACCTCTCCCATTTGGTGCTTGTGAAGTTGATACTAGACTCGCAAATAGTTCGCTTTCTCTTCAGCATTTACTTTTTTAATAACTCTTTTAAACTTTGTTCCTGAAAATTGACATCATTTCACCATTTTCTCCTCAGGAGACTCAATAATTATGACTTTGTGACATACCTTTTCTTTTTTGATTTCCTTATTCCTTTTCCCTCACTGGCCTGGTTGGAGGTTTGCAGTTTTGCTGTATTACTCAAGCACTGACCCTCGTTACTCCAGTGCTCTGCCTGCATTGCCCTCGTAGCCCTTCCTGGCACCATTCCTCCTGTGAAGATGAGTCCTGTGAAATGGACAGAGCCTTTCTGTGCAAGTATTCCCCCACCAGAGCTCTGAACGGTACAGGAGCGTGCATAGGAGCAAAATTGTACCTGTGTTTATGAAACTGATGATGATACGGGGTTGGACTGTTTTTCTGAAATGCTGTTGATAACAGTGCCATGCCGAGCTGTTCCTGAATCCCAGCTGGGAGAAGCAGCACCTCTCCGTAGGATGGCTGCTGGAATTACACGTGGCATCCGTGCTGCAAACGATGACCATTATGGGTGCAGTTGAGAGAGGATTCATCCTAAGATCAGTGGTGATGGAAATTGCACTTTACTCAGAGAGTCACTGCAGTGTGGGCAGCAGTAACTGAACGAGTGCCGCAACCTCGTCCCTGCACCACCGAGCTTCATTAAGCTCCAGAGAGTTTGCATCAAACACTGAGCCTGAGAGAGAGCAATTAACTCTGCAGGTCTGGAGGAGGGTGCCAGCCCTGCTGATGCATTTGATGATGACCTTCCTCTTCTGGGAGCTGCCCCTGCCATTAAGAGATTTCCTGCTTGGCAGTGACTGGATGACCTGTTCCACCACAGGAGATCGGGATAGCCGGGAGCAGGGCTGGGAAGGGGCTCTGTGGGAGCTGAAAAATGCGTCCTCCTCCTGTCATATCTTCCTCTCATCATGGTAGTCACAACTGCTCCTATTCAGCACACAATATTATTTACCATTTCCAGGGTTTTACAGGCACAACAGATCCCTAAGGAAAGCAACGGAGTGGCAAAACGAGGAAACTGATTTTCCGTGCTGGCACAGAAGAGCACCCAGAGAGCCCGGTGCAGTGTGCTGCTGCAGTGTGTCTTGCTTAGAGCTAATGTTCTTATTCATTCACGAAATATCAGTTGAGGCAAAAATCCAGTTCATTCATATATTTGCTGATGATGGAAACAGGCCCCCAGATATTATCTTGTCCTAATGCTAAATAAATGAGTAAAGACCACATGCTCTGTATCAACATAAAAATAACATTTTTCAAGGATGTTTTTTTCCTTTCCTAGGGACAGCTAGTACTTGAGTGGTTTTATTTTAACCACACTTGGGCAACCATGTCTGTACTTTCTAGAGCAGATTTTTCTGTAGTTAATATGCATCACCATATTTGATTATTAATTCATCTAGTCTCTCCTAAATGAGCCTTTTGTGTGCAGAAGAATGCTAATAGACTTCTGCTTCTAAATCTTCTAATGAACTGTGAAAAAGTCTACTACATGGGTGACTCCTGCCTCTTAAATATTTAAATTCGTGTTCTTCTGTCTGCACAACTGATTTGCATCACCACTGTTTGGATATGGAACTACCTGGCTATTGTAAATACTTCACAGTCCCATGATCACCAGAATGAACCTGCAAAAACTCTTAAGAGACTAGGTAAAATAAAACTTCTTGAGGTTTTGTTCAGATATATTTGACCTGTTTTCAAAAAACTGCTGCTAAGTGCTGCTCTTTTCCTCTGCACATCCTGCTCCAGCACCAAGATTTAATCTCAGCTGACAGGATGAGTTACCTATATCTAGTCTCAAAAAACCTTTTTTGCCTTTGACCCTACCAGTTTGCTCACTGTGGGTGATAGACAGTTTGTTAAGTAACAGCATTACAGGCTTGTGCCTGACTGCTCAAAATCCCCAACAACGAAATCCCCAGCTCAGCCTTAGACGTAGAGACCTGGAGTTGTTCTGAACTTTGGTGCTATTCCAAAGGGAGATTTGAAACCTAAGCAACATGATTTTAACAGTATGTGTTTAGCACCCTGGAGAGGATCTTCCTTTGAGGACTTCCTTCCTTGGTTAGCCACAGTACAGTCTGGGAAGCAGGATAAGCAGAGATGTGGTTCTTTAAATGTGTTTTGCATCATCATTTTTATTTCTTTCTTATCTTTTTTTGTTGTTGTTTTTAAAGCACTACCTGCAGAACTTCTACATGACATTACTTTTATGTAGAACTTCTTTAACTGTCTTTTTGGGTTTTGGTTTCTGAGTTCTGTTAGGTTTCTACCAGTATTTTAACAGTATTCCGTAAAATCTTTCTTTTTTTTTTTCTGCAATCCTTGCTCACCTGATCATCAGGTGAACTAACCTGGGTTATGTATGGCCATACATAGTTTCAATCAGAGCACACAGCTGTTAAGCCTAGACACCTATAACACTATTTTGTTTCCTGTAGAAGAACCAAAATTGGAAGAAAACAGCATGGAAAATTGATTTTGCTCCAGTGCAGAGTCAATAAACAAACTCTGCCAAAGTATTCATGATGCTGATTACAGGAAGGCTTGCAAAAAAATGAACAGCAAAGGTCACTTGCTGCCTTCTTGTGATGTTCATGACTCATTAATCACAAAGCCAAGTTTGCATTTATAATTTCTCTAACCAGACTGAAGTCCTGCAGGAGCAGGGACCATTGGAGGATATAGAAGATTTAATGCTAAAGTTCAGTGTAAATCAGAGATTTGTGGAGGTCATGCCTTGCTCTCATGCCGTGCTGAGAGAGGCAGGACCCCTGTTCACTCCCCTGCAGTTGGTTTAAAGCTGAATTACTGCCTGAGAAAGCCATCAGTACCTGAGCCTTTGAGGTGATGCAGCAGAATACAGATGATGAAGAGAGGAAAAATGGAAAGGAACGTGGGTGTCCTTTAAAAGTTTCAAAGGGGCCTTTCAGCAAGAGTAGGTAAATCCTGTGCAGATGACATTTGCTGTTAAAAGGCTTAGATCACTAACTGAGGCTTTGGAAGTGCCTTAGATGCTGCCTTACCAGGTCCTTTTGCATGGAGAAGGAGCTGGCAGCGGCGTGTCTTTGGACTTGCCGAGGATACCGGGTACATGAGCTGGGTTTGCGTCAGGGTTTGGTTTGTATTTTCTGTTTCTCCTGTAGCTACACTGACTGTACTGGCTTCTCAGCCTACCAAGTCCCTGAGCCAAATTCAGAGGTCCATACCAACCAAACTGCTCTATGACAAGGTCTTCATTTCACCTTAAAAGTGGGGAGAGAATTTTAGGAAAAGAAGGAAGTGATCGTGAAACATGAATTCGTTAAAGGTTCATGTTTGAACAAAAGACATTTACAGAGAATTAACACTGCTGACCTTTTAATGTAAGCCCCCTGCTCCCTACAGAGAGCTCAGAGTGCACATTTAGTCAGCTCATGTCTGTAATCAGGTTCAGTGACCATATGGCTGCTTGGATACAACAGCACTGAGAGGAGTTTGGGGATCCTTGCGAGGAGAAACCTTTTATGCCTGACTGCTGCCAATTTTAATTTACAGAACGCCTTCTCTTATATTTAGGCACAGATGTAGATCTAAATTTTGTTACTCCTGGTTATTTTGAATATAAAATTCTCCTAGTTTTCATCGTTTTTGTGAGGACCTGTTGGAGTTTTAGTTTATTGTGAGATGATGGTTGAGTGGCTGTTAATGAAGATGCTGTTGTATGTTGACATTTATATGTATTTTCTCATCTCAGTTAGGCCTGTTCTTTTGATTTTGCTGCTTGCTCTTCTAAGTATTTCTTAGCTGTTTGCATAGGTCCTTTCAAAGCAGTATTTATATCCAGCTGGCTTAAACCAAATGATGGCAGGAGCCTGCTGCTGTTCCAATAGATTTGCTTCAACACTCTAAGAATAAGATAAATAATGTAAAAGGTGTGTTAAACTGATTTTTACATTCATGAATATCTACATATGCAGTCTGAGTAGAGAATGTAGACAGGAAAGGTTTCATTATGTCTCTCTTCTCTTACCTTGCCTACTGCCCTACATTTCACAGGAGCACAGTGAACTTTGCTGACTGTGGAGGGGAGGCTGCTAATTCCCCAGAGAGAGGTGCCTGCAGAGCTCCCTGCCTCTTCACTTCCCTGCTGTTGTAGCTGTTATAAGCATAATTTTAACTGAAAATTGTTATTATACCCACTAGATACATTTCAGCATTTCATTATAATGAATATTTAGACTATCTGCTGCGTGTGTTTTATGAATTATTTTTATTTTTTTTTCAATACTGCAGAGGAATGGATAATATTTTCAAGAGTAATTGCTTAACTTAGTCTTCTGTGTCATGGAATTTCTAGAAGCTTATAGAAATCAATTTAAATAATGAAAATGACATTTGGAGTTCATTTTAAAAAATAATCTTTTGCTCTGACTTTCACTCTGATTCTGATCTCCTGTTTTATCACGGCTGTATTCTCATTTCAGAATAATTATTCTCAACTCTACTTGGCAGAAGAAATCTAGATCCTTTTTTCAACTGAGCAGCAATAATTCTCTTTATTGTAGGTAAATCTAGCTATTGAAGTAGTCTTAGCAGAGTAGGAGCACTATTTTAAGTGCTTTTGAAACGTGTGGTATTGCACGTAGTTGTGATCTGTGAAGAGATCTGTGTGGCAAGAAGGTTACAATTTAGAAAGCCATGAAACTTTGCCCTTTATAATTATTGCAAAGTTTACTGTTTTTGTCAATTTTAAGTAAAATATTTTTATATTTCTAGTAGAAATTATTTGGAAAAGTTAGAATGGCAGAGTTTTGGTGTACATAAACCACAAGTGTTTTGTAGACAAAGATGCGTATCTGGACCACTTGTGTATTCTAATTATGCAAGATGCGAAGAATCAACAAACTCCTCCAGCTCCATCCTTCTGCAGTTTTGAGGGTTTAACTAATCAAATTCATTTCACAAAGCTGCTTAAAGTTGTCTTTGATGTGCAAACCTTTGGAAACAGTGAATATCCTGTTATGTTCTCATTGCAGCACTAATCAGCTAAAGGACAGACACATGTTTTGTTATAGGAACAAACAAAGTTCCTCAGCTTGAGGGATCAGAGAGAAAGATACGAGGTCTGACAGCTGTAGACTTCTAAAACAGGCTGGACTAAAACAAAATTTTACAGAACTCTACTGTTGTGAAAATCTGTTTTCATCTAAATAACAACATTTTTGTCAAAGACGTCTCTGAAAGTGACATTTTAATAAGAGATCTGCTTGCATTTGAACAGTAATGTACTAGAGCTACAAAAGCTCTATAAAGATCTAAAATTTGATTTTGTTGTATGTCAGGAGAGTATAAGTGGGAAAGACAAGAAATTAAAATCCCAAAGTTTAATAATAAAAAGATGTAAGTGGAAGCACAGTGCTGAGAAAGCTTTCATGATGCCTTATTTACATTACATTGACTGAGGTTAAGCTCTACAAGGTTAAACCATTCATCTAGATTTGAAAAAACATGTTTTTTGCACTAGGTGTGTTCATCAAAGTAATGAAACCTTTCTCTTTTCCTTTTTTTCTTTTGTAAAATTTTTATTCCTGAGGTAATTAACTCCACTTTTAATGCAAACTTTATGGTGGTTCAGAGAGCCACTGAGTTTCAGCAGTGCCACTGAGATACAAAGCACGTCTGTAGGCCAGCATTTGGACAGTAATGCTATACAGCAACTGACCTTTTCTGGAAGAGAACAAGAAATTGATTCTTTTATAGTCTTAAAAACTCCTTACAGTGCGTGAGAGTTGGGATTTCTGACGGACTCTGGCAGAATGGAGGACAAACTCCTGCCTTTCCATGCAGTGTACTTATTCAGCTTAAATACAAGGTGGCATTTTGGGTTTTCCCTCCCCCAAAAGATTGAGTTAGAATATATTGTTCTCCAGTATGAAATTTTTAAAAACATCCTGAACATTTCTGAAATTTGCTGTCTATCACCTCATGAACATGCAGAAAAAGAGACCTAATAAAAAGTGGCAGCTGAAAACTAATATTCCAAACTGTCACCACCTAATTAATTTTCTCATTTGTATTCTAAGTAGAGTCCCAACTCATATGGACTTCTGCCAGATAACTCAACAATAAAATGTTCATTTAAAATTTGTAACAATAAGAAAATGTTGAAAGACTGGGAATAAACACACTAACCTTGGATGAATCAGTCTGAAAATTCTGTATTTGCAAGCATAAAGGAGGCTGGCCATCACTTTCAAATGATGATAAAACTGTAGCAACTGAGATTGCTTTGTGTTTTAGGACAAATTGAGTTGCCCTTCACACCTGTTAGCTTAACTTTAGACTTTCAGAATTTGCTGTTGGTTGTTTTTTCTTCCTCATGTTTTTAATCATATCAGACAAGCCAATTGTTCGTCTTGCTCTTAAAATTTAATGTTGCTTACATTAAATGATTTATACAGAGACCAAGCCACCTACAAGCCATTATTTTAATCTGTGGATACTGAATTCAGTACCAAGATTGGGGATTTTTTTACATGCTGACATACCTTAAGGTGCAACTAATGAGATCTATCAGAAAACATCAAAGGAACTAATTCCCTAAATGCTGAAGTACTTTAGAAACTCCTTGAGACATTACCTGCATCACTAAATATCTGTAAAACTCCAGCACTACAACCCATATAATTGCGGATTGCTGGAGTCTGTCTGTGTTCTTACTTTCCTCTGTGAAATCCCATTCATGTAATTATTCAGTGTATAAAATTTGTACTCATTTATGTCCATGATACTTGGAATTATGCAGAAGTGTTCATCAAGAAACCTGTTCATAGAATTTCTGCCTTGCTAACTTTTATGTAATATTTTTTCTCATGTTGTTTTGTTTGGTTAAGGAATGTATTTGTGAGACAGCATTGAGCTGGGTTGTTGTGTGACACCACAAAAATATACCAACAAACAATATAATTTCTGCCATAGAAAGGAAAAAAATCACCTCACTTTTTCTAAGATGCTGCTTGGTTTGGAAATTGAAAAATTGCTTGAAACTCTGCTAAGAATGGAAAGTAAATGAAATGGAAATACAATATATTATAATGAGACAGATGTGAGCTCATTTTCCCCAGTGCAGGTTCATGGACTGTGCATTCACTTGGTCCGCCTGACATTTAAATTTGAGTAAATTCAGTGGTTTATAAGAAAAGCATCTGTTGTTGGAATGACAATAGCAAGATACAAGAGCAAGCAAAAGGAATCTAATTGTTAATAGGTATTACAGCAGAATGTCAATGAAGGGGCTTTCATTGTGCACAGATTCTGTCACCAGCCCGGGTATGAAATTGGCCAGCTCATCGGGGAGTACAGCACATTAGGGGGCAATTCAGCTGTGACTGAGTGTGTGCATTAAAACAGGGGACTCAGAAAACTTTCCAGTGCCACAGCTCAAGAGCAGAGCTAATACACAACACATCCATGGAGGGAATAGGGTATAAATTACTGTGCTTCACTTCTACTAATTTTAACTTTTAATCACATTACGCTCAAAATGTAATGTTTTGTAGTGATATTCCTTCTGTTGTCACGTTTTCAGTCCACTGTAACACAGGTAAAACCTTGAATTTTGCTGTATATCCAGCCTGAGCAAGCTGTAAAACCTGCAGCTTTATGGCTTCTGCTTTAAGATCTCTATTTGGGCATGTTCAGCCACTGAATAGTGAGGGTTGCTGCTAATGACTTTTAATTAAGTCAAAAAGCTTTGAGATCATAAACCTGCTGACTTCATTTCCTTTTCCAGTGCACTTCAAAAAAGTAATTACTGTACTGCACATACAGGCAAATCTTGCAAAATACCCTCCAGATACAACTCAAAATTAAGACTTCTGGTAATGAATAAAGTCAGTTATGTTTTTCAGTAAAGAAGTGAACCAAAAATTAGTATATTCTTCAAAGCACGTTTCAGAATTTTATTTCTCTTCTATTTTTAAATAAAAACCTGTAAGACCCTGCATTGTCAGGCTTGGAGAGCATTAAATGTAAATCCAGCTGTCCTTTTTCATGATTGCTTTCAATTCTCTGCTGTAAATGTAGGGTCTGTAGTGGTTTTTGAGTCTTTATATTTGATATATGTTGGTTTTTCTTCATCATTAAAATTAGATGAAGAGCCTTGACAAGAAACGTGGGGAAAGTACAAGAGACAAACAGAACGATGGTCACAGGGGCCACAAAAGGTAAAGACCAAAAGGATGAAGAACAAAATAAGGGAAACTACTTTTCTGGTAATTTGACATTATCTCCAACCTCTTCTGTGTCTCTCCCTCACCAAGTTTCTTTAAAAATTTATTTTCCTTTTTAGGCCAAAAGGGAATTTTGAAGTCAAAGATCAGAAATTTAGAAATATGAAGCAGATTTTCTTTTCTGAATAAAGTCTTGTCATGATTGTACTATTTTCTGAATTTGGGTTGCAGATGTATCCATTGAAAGCCTGCAGTGCTGGACAGGGAGAAGAAATATTTACTGCAAAAAAAATCGCAGTTTTGTACTTTCTTTTGGAATAATTATTAGTACAAAGTATTGTTTGTGCCCAGTGCCTTCTTTCATAGTTCCAGATTTGTCTCACACTGCAGTGGTGGGCGTGGGGCATATGGCCGTGCCCATACCTACTTTAACTCCCTGTGCATAGGACTCTTATTTTTAGTCGTATTTAGTACTTTTTTCATTACTTTATCTGCTTTTCAGCAGCTGTTTATTCCTCTTATATAAGAAGTACATGCTCAATTTTTATTTGTAACCCTTTTCTGAACAAGACAAGCTGATCCTCCTACTCTCCCTGGTGCTTGAACGAGTTTTTTTGCCTGAACTCAGAATGAAGAAACTTGAGATTTTCTTTTGCATCTAGGAACATAAGTAAGCATTTAATCTGTGAAGTCAAGGAGTAAGGATGTCTGATAGCCGAATATCCACTAACTGTGTTTCACTTTCTCCCACTCTGAATATCCACAAGAGGTATAATTATCTTAGCAGGTAACCCCCCACCCAGTTTTTTCTATAAATTGTTTTAATCCATGTAGTTACTGCCTTCTGGGTTTGTAGAAAGCTAATACATCTCATCTTTTGTGTGTGGTTGCTTTTGAATTAAGGCAACATTATTTTGGGGGCAGTGGTGTGAAATACTTTTTTAATGCAGAGCAACTAAAAAGAAACATCTGCACAAGGTCAAGAACCAGGACAGTCGTTGCTGGAAAGACTAAATAGACTCATTTTTTATTCTGGTTTTTTTTTTTTTT
>VXBT01001846.1:152160-188650 GCA_013400235.1 Oriolus oriolus
TCCTACACTTTTTTTTATCATTTGTATTTTTACAGGTAGCCCAGAGCAAATGTGTTAAAAACCGTAAAATGTACAATCCTGGCTGCCCCTTCCCAGATCTCCGAGCCTCTAACAGTGCTGGCTTCCTGAGGCAGGGGCTGCTTTTTATGTCTTTAGAAGCCTTGGAGGGTTTCTGTTCCTGACCTGGCCACCACTGTAAAGCAGCAGCAGCTGCAGTGTCCTGTGGCAAGGACTGGCACGGCACAGCCTCACCTGCACCAGGGCAAAACCTGCTCCTGCTTGTCACAGCCTTCCTGTGCTGTGCTGGGACAGGCACAACGGGGCCGCTGCACCTCTCTCTGCTCACGGAGGGCTCTGTGTGGTGTCTCTAGGCTGTCTCTACATCTGAGACGCTGACTTTTGAGACAGAGAATGTGTTTTTGTGGAGGAATCAGTAGAGCGAGGCTTGAACGCAAACCAGGTCTCTGCCGAGAGTCTCAGGGTCGGCACCGCGGATCGCTTTAGGGTGATGGCTTCATGCGCAGGGAGCAGCGCTGGGGGATGCTCCAAAGGCTGCTTCTCACAGTGCACACAGCTTTCCCAGCCCCCTGTCTGTGTGATCTGCCCACACCAGTAAGATGTAGTGTCTTCAGCTGTCAGAAATTCTGCTCTGCGCAGAAGAAATTCTGTTTGCTTCATTGCAATTCCGAAATGTAATTATCTGGAAGGAACAGCCACTGTGTCCCAGTGTTACACCTTCCGTTTGCACAGATGAATATAAATGTGAATGTCTTGTACCTTGTGGTACCCTGCTAAGTTTGGCAGTCACTTGAGGTTTTATTATGTTTTAGGGTTTTTTTTCCTGTGATTTTTTTTTAGGAGAGCTGAATTAGTCATTCATTTAAAATGCAAGAGAGGAGGTGAGAGATGCAGGTTTGCAGTTAATATTCATTTTATATCAGTTTGTGAGGAGATTAATAATTTGGTTGGGATTCAAGAGACACTGGAACATCGAGAAGTACAAAGGGTATTTAGAAAATAACAACACAGATAGATTGTTCTGACATTTATTATTTATGTCCTTGTTTCTTCGATTCTTACTCTTTAAATCAGTTGTGTATTCACTCATGAAGAAGTCACCTGTGGGCTGGGGCTGTTGGAACCCACTATGATGGAGGGATTTGGAGGAAACTTTTGGATTTGGAGGAAAGTGGAGTATCTCCATTTTATTCTAATGTGAGTGACAGTGTGAACAGGAGCAATGCAGCCCATGGAGAGCGAGCAGAGCACACAGGATCCCTGTGCTGTGGGATGCCAGGGATGCTGGGGAGTGGGGAAAGGAACAGAATTCATTGTAATTGCTACCTGAGCAGTACAGCTGTCTTCTGCAACTGCTGCTTGTCTTTCCCTCAGCAACAGCACTGATAACCATGCTTCGTCTGTCATGTAAGCCTTGTTTCATTGAAAATATTCAGATGGTATTGGACTTCAGTTTGGCAGCAGTTACTGAGAGAATACTGATCCCCTTTAAAAAAATTTAAATGTTAGAATGTTGTATTAGATTACTGATCTTTACCTCTTGAACTGACTTGCAAGAAAACATGAAGACCTGTACTAGACCAGACCAGAAGGAGTTATCTGAAAATTTAAATATTCAACTTAGCGAAAATATACATGATATAAATATTTTTAAAAACAATATGATAACGTTTCAATTAGTTGTTCATACCTAAACATGTTCATACCTAAACATACCTTCATCCCCTTTTCATGTTCTATGGAAATGGTTATTTTCCCCTGTAATTTTCAAAATTTTTCTTAAATTATATTTTGGTTTTACTTTAATACATGGTTTTGACTTTGCTTCCAAAAAGTACTTTTTTACTTGTGCTACCTTTCTCTTTTGTCTCCACCCCATTCCTAGAAACAGTAGAGTTTGAGGAGAGGCTGCAAAAATGTTTGCTGCTTATACATCTTGTGGATTTTTTCTCTAGTGAAAATAGTTTGGTAGAAACATTTTAGTGGAGATGTTTGGATCCTTTTATCTTTCTGTGTTGAAAACATTTTACCCAGCTAGACTATAATTTATAAAAAAAATTGAAATGCATGATAAAAGCTATATAAATAATTGCTGCATATAAGGACTAATCTAGGCTCTCTAGAAATGTGTGTTTAGTGCCCTAGTAATATCTGAGGAATAAATATATTATTGTCACTTATTTTAAATTGATATTAATAGTAAAGGTTTCTAAACATCTTTGAAAGTACATGGGAGTACCTAGGGCCAGTGTTAGAAAGTCTGAGCTTTCCAGCAGTGTCATGGACCAAAAGCTATTTGCATAAACATCACTCCTTACCAGGCATTTTGGCTGCAGATATCTCTAGAAACTTCTGCTTTTCCAAAGGAGTACGAGTGACAATAAATTACTGGTATTGAAATGATAAAAAAAGGGACTTATTTTATAGGAGGAATGCAAATATTAAAATTGGCTTTTGTATTTAAATATTTTCATGGAAATGCAGTAATAACTCTGCCCTTGTAGAAGGCAGACATCTCTGCCCTGGATTTGCCCACGCAGTGATGGTGAGGTGAATTTCCCTCTGCTCCAGCTGCAGGGAGCCCTGTCTCACTCGTGTGGTTCTGTCTCCTTTTGCTGATAAAGAAACTCAGACTTTCTTTACTGCATCCTTGGTCTTCCTGGGGAGCTGCCACCAAGGAGGATGGAAGAATGCACAGAGACTTCCAAGGTGGCGCTTGGCTCCGGCTGCTGCACGGCTGCGGAGCTGCTGTTTCACAAAGTGACTTCTATGCTGTGAAGCAACGGCACAAAATCGTCCTTTGGGAGCAGCAATGTGCAGATAGCCAGGGCTTCCCAGTGGTGGCAAAATCTGGATTTCTTTTTTAATGTATTTTGACTGGCTTCTAACACCATTTACGCCACAGGGTTGGTCTGCTCAGCTGTACCGTCAGCCTGAAACAAGTGGGATCAGCAAGCAGTAAAGAAACATGAGGTCTATACATGAATAGGCATTTATGGATTTGGCATATAACCTTTAGGTATTGTGAGGTTTTTTTACCCATTTATCCTCAAACATGCATAATTCACTCTTTCCAGACAAATTATGCAGTGGTCAGTCTCATTAACTACTCACTCCCTGCTTTACTTCCATGGAAAGCAAGCTCCATTAAACACTTAATGGAGTTCATGGGAAGCAGAGGCAAAAAACAGGCTGATGGGGGTGTTCTCTTCTTGACTGCACAAACTATATTAGGTTCAATGCAGAAAATAAAGTTGGACAGGGTCATTAAAAAAAAAAAAAATCTGTCTATAGTCCTAAACAAGTTCTTTGTGGCAGGGGTGATGAAATGGTTTTTGTTGTGCAAGGTGTAAATGGCTGGAAATAGGAGCAGGTGAAGAGAGAGCAGGTGGAGGTCCCTCCTATGACTCCCATCTTCTCTGGTTGCTGGGTGCCTGGGGGCTGCGTGAAAGCACCTGAATCCTTCTCACCTTTGTTTGGGTAAAGTGGACTACCACAGCTGAGGAGAGAAGGCACAGGGGAACACATCAGAAACAAACCTGAGATTACAAAGTTGAACAGCAGGGAAAAACACCTAATTTCCAACTGTGATAAAGGAGAGTGAGAGCAAGGAAGCTTTTAGAAGATATTGAAAAATATCGAGGTTTTGACAAGCTGATGAAGAAGAGATGGTGATGCTGAGAGTGGAGGATATCTAGGATCAGACAGAAAGTGCCGGAGTAGAGAGTAGGACTCCTGAGTTTGCTGTGTTAAGCTACTACTGTAAATAAAAACGTGTGTGTGAGTAAAGTCACCAAGTGAGTGCAGAGCGGTGAAGTATGGAACACTGAGCACTGCAGGATATTAGAAGAGACTCCAGGCAAGGTGGGAGACAGCACTAAACATTAATGGACTGTTGAGATGGAGAAGAGGAATACACAATGAGGTGAAAGCCAGACCAAGGGAAGTTTGGATAGCGAGGAATTTCCTGGCAAAGGTCAGTTTTAGAGACACAGAAGAATTAGCCCAGAGAAATGCTTCACTGTATTCTAATTATGACCAGTAAAATGTGTTCAGGTGATAGTGCATGTTCTGTTTCGAGTGATGGGTATGATTGCACAGCTTGCTGTAAATTATCATTACTTGCATACATACAAAATTCATCAGTTACCTGATTGGGGGTCTCTGGGCAGCATCTTTCAAGAAATCATAGAAAAGAGCAGGCCTTGTGTCTGGTCCTGTCCCTACTCTGTGCTCTCTTCACACAAAAATTGAACAGAGGATGAATTTACTGCATTGCATTTGCTCTTTGTTCTAGGATCCAAGTATTTATTTCATCCTTAAATTCCCATTAGTTACTAGTGTAAAAAGCATTTCATAATTATACAAACATGAAGCTCAATTTTCATCATGATATTTTGTCCACATAACAATTCTTCTGGTAATGCTTTCTCACTGTCTTTTAAAGTCAGGAAATAAAAATGGAATAAAAATACACTACTCCTCTCTTTGGTATCTGCAGTATAATCAAAGGTCAATAGATAAGACTAATACCATATCCTGATGGTTAAATATCTGCTAGAGGTGAAATAGAGGTGAAATAGCTGTTTTGTTACTACAGTAATTTGACTTGCTTATGCCAAGAAACGCGGTTTGGTAAATGTTACCTCAGTTACAACATTTACAAACAAGCAGCTCAATTTTCTCATTAAATACGTGCAAAAAATGTCTGATGTTGAGAAACTGATTAGATGAAAGTGTTCTGCTGAGAATCCTGTAAAGTCTTCTTAAAAAAAAAAAGTCTTTTGGAAAATAAAATGTTGCACAGTATGATTTCTCATTGGCAATGTGGTTTCTGTGGGCAATAGGTGGATATTTCAGGCTGCTCCTGCCAGTGGCCCTCTGGGATACTCCATGCATCTCAATGCAACACATGTATGTGAAACTATGGGGCGAAAAAAAAGGAAATTTTTTCATCTTTTTTTAAAAAGTTTTTTTAGTAATATAAAATTAAGCCTACTAAGTGATTGCATTTTCCCCTTTGGAGGCATTAAATTAGACACATTTGTTGGGATCACTGACACAGCTTTTATCTGCTTGGTTGTTAAAATTGTATTATAATTAGGTGTCACATCATGAAGGCTCTTCTGCTACAGACCTTAACTATTACTATCAGATTTCAAAATTAATTTCCAGGAACTAATACTAACCAGGCTGTTGAATATTCTTAAAATTCCAAAGAGTAAACAATTCTCATGATAGCACTTCTGTTGCCATAATATTAATTAATTTTTAAGCGGTATACAGCATGTTGTAACATGAAGAGATGATCTGGTGTTGTAACAAGCGTAAATACAGGCTGAAAACACTTTGCAATAGTGTCTATTTTAAGAAACTTGACTCTTTCAAGCAACACATTTGGGTTATGATGCTTGTCAAGGAAAGAAACTCTGATTTAGCATGTGGGCACAATGCAATTAAAATGAGAGAATAGATTTTTAAGTAAGTGGTAGCATTCACAGGCAACTGGGAGGCTGACACTTAATCTGCCAGTCCTGATCCTTCTTGCCAGATCAGCTGAAGAGTTACTGTATGAAGTGGCTGTCGAATTACATGCTTTAGCAGTCTTTGTAATTGAAATGGTTGCACATAATAACTATATCATGTCTGGATACTCTGTGTCTAATGCAGAGCTGGGATAAATTTTGATTTGTCTTGTATAGTTCATGTTCTTTGCTTGAATACTAAAGTATTCATGAAGAAATGGAATATTACACCCCTGATAAGTATCATAAAGTTCTGTTGTTGTTACTGTTACTTGATTTGCTTTAATTTTTTTTTTTTTAAGAATTTTTGTTTCAATTCTTGAGAAATTTAATCCAAAATACCAAATGAAAAACTACTGAGGTGGAGGATCTGGGCAGCTGTGGTGAACAGTTAAAAGAAATAGTTTCCTTCATCTGTACTGGGAATTGGAATGTTGCAAATAATTGTAAAATTTAGAGGTACCTTGTCAGTCCCTGTAACTTCAGTGGAGCTGCAGTGCTGGGCTGTTTCAGATGCTGTGGGCAGAGGGAACCCTCTGAGCTGGCACCTGGAGCGGGTGTGGGGCAGAGATGGGCTTCACCCACCTGTGTGACAGTGGAGTTTTGTGTATCTATTTTAGCCTGTTTGTTCCTATCTCTGGCTCTGTCCTTGTGTCCTGGTTTTGTGAGACACACCAGAAGCAAGGAAGAGGTTGATTACAGAGGTGAGCAGCAGGGTAACACCTTCCCCAGCTCAGCAGAGCTGCAGGCTGATGCAGCAGTTCATCGGGCTGCAGGGTGCTCAGGTTCCCATAAACGCAGCTTGTAGCAATGAAAGAACCAGCTGCAGGCTAAGGAAATGAGACTTGTGGATTGTTTTATTCTGAACTTTCATGTTTTGTCAAAGTTTCTCTTTATTCTTATTTCCACTGATTGTACTTAGCTGTGTTACCCCTTGCCTGCTTTTTCTTTCTTTCCTGTGTCTAGTTTTTTTTCAATTGATATCAGTGATTTTGAGACAAACTCTTCCTTGCCCTTCTGTATTGGTACAAAATAGAATATTGGAAAAGCAGAGAGCATGTGCAGGGCTTTCCTTTCACTGAATGTGTAGCACCAAAGAATTGGATCACAGAAGTTTCTGTAGGCTGATCTGCCTCTGAAGTTGTCAGAGGGCAAAGTGAAAGTAGATGATTGTGAAGTTGTGTCCCAGGGAATAATGGTGAAACCTCATCTCTTTTATATTAATGTTGAATTCACAACCCAGCATTAGTTATTAACTTTTAATAAGTATAACAAAGGCAGACATCAGCATCCCTGTACCAAAACTCTGCTCAACAGCAGTGCAACTATATCAGCCCCTGAAGAGTCGAAATTTCTAGTACTGCTTTTCTGTTCTTCAACTATTTTTGCAATTTTCTGAGAAATACATGATTTCATCAGGGGAAATGTCTAACCTACGTGTGTGGGTGTCTACTGCATGTCAGCACATTTGGTTGCAGTGGATTATTTGCCATTGCCAGGTTTATTTGCTATTGCAATGTTATCACAAGAGAGACAAAGGAGCCCCTGTGTTTAGGCACCTGAAAATCCCCATGTCATACTGGCTCGTGGCTGGACTCTCAGCTGAGGCAAATAGATGGTCCAAGATTTTTTCTTCTGTGCTCTGAAGTTGTAATTTTTCATCTGATCAAGTCACAAAGAGACATCTTTGTTAATGGATATTTGTAAGTTCACTGCAGTGACATCCCCTGATCAGACCGGTACAGATGGAACAGGAGAGAAGAGTGAAATATGATAACCCTTTCTTTGATATTAGCATCATCTGTGCTGTGTTTTCTATAAATGTTTTACAATTTTTTTTCCTGCATCTAGACAAGTCCTGTGAAGACAGCAGACTGTTGTCCTCAAATGCTTTTGGAAGTAAAAAGACACTTTGAAGCTTTTTGCGGACAAATAGCTTTAATTTTATGTGTTAATTCCTTTCATTTATGTTTATTCTGCTTATATGTAAATATAAATGTAAATTGAATGGAAATTAAGTTATTCAAAATGAAAGTTGAAATGGAACATTTCTACCTTCTTCAATTCACAAGATAAAAATTATTCATTTCATACATTTCCACTGCAAGATGTTTTTGATTTGATCAGATTTGATCAAATTCTTTTATGGAAAATTATTCCATTTGGTTTTTTTCTAACTGTGGTTTCAGCTATGAATATTGCAAAAATATTGAAAAACTCCAGTATATGAAATCTCTTCTGTCTCTAATATTGTTTTAATATGATGGGATATTAGAGCTAGAAAATAGTTTAGAATGGTTGAGGAAGAATATATGAGATATATAAAGTGACAGGTAAAGCTCTTCCAAAGCAGAAATTAATATGAAGTCCTTTTGGAATACCATGAAATTAAGGTTAATATAGATTTATTGTTATGTAATGTGGTTGGGGTTGTTGTGCAATACATGTGGTTCTTTGCTTTGTTCATTTCCTGGATACACATTTCCTCAGGTCATCCATAGGAAATGAATTTAGAAGTTCAGGAAAGAGGCATATATTGTCTTTCTTAAACAAAAAGAGCAGCTGGTAGTACTGGTAGTACTAACTGGTTGTTATCTTCTGGATCTAGGTTATATGGCACATATTTTTATATATTTGGAGTGCTTTATTTTATTAAATCCACTGGGTTTTTTTAAAAACATTCCTGTGCTCAGCTTTGGGGAAATTTATATACAGTGCAATCCCTGACTTGGTTAATGCTGATTAGGTGCTATCAAATATAAATCTTTATTTAGCATAGTTAGGAACTATAACCCCTCCTCCTTTCAGGTCAAGTATTTCACAACACTCCATTACAACAACACGTTTTTTCAGTCTTCTGGAGCATAAGCCAAGTCCCAAGATTTATTATGATACGAATCTTGGGTAGAAGCAAGTCATCCTGAGGAGGTATTGCCTGCTAAGGACTTTGCTTGCTAGTGAAGGGAGAGGTCTGCACATCTTCTTTGCAAATATGGCTGGGAAACCACTACTGAGCTCTTCTTCCTTGTCGTTGGTAGCACCAGAAGTGTCACCATCGTGCCTTGACACAGACCTACAGTGCTGCAACATGCTTAGAACACAAGCAAAAAGCAAGTCCCACCTTCCCTGTCTCTGCATCGTCCTTCTGCTCTCCCCCCAGCTCTGTCTTCTGGTTTCTCTTCTCTTATTGGTTTTCTACATTTAGAAATGTCTATTTCCTATTGATCACTACCTCCTTTTGTCTTAAACAGCTCCTTCATCTTTCAAAAATGTGCTGCTTTCTGTACATCAATCTGCTGGATTAGGAAGGTTGTGGTTCTGCTCTGGTGCACTGGGACTGAACAAACAGCACCAATGGTAGCTCAGCCCATTACAAAATCTTGGTTCCCAGACAGATTCTTTTTTTCTCCACAAAGACAAAAATGGACATGAACCTTGCTTTGTTCACTGCCTTTCATGCTTCTTCTTCAAAGTTTGCCTGTGGGTTCATTAGAAAAAAGTATTAAAAAAACCCCAACAAAAAAACCTTTGTGTGGAAAGATTCTGATCTAAAGTTGTTTGCATCTTCAAAGTACTGCTGGTCAATGGTACTGATCTTTTCATGCAGACAAGGATAGATCTGGCTAATATTCAATTCCTAGAATACAAAGACTTCTGCATAATGGATAAGATGAATGTATTGATTATGATATTCATATCTTCCCTTATAGCAGCCTTCCAGCCCCTAAAAGGGGCTACAAGACAGCTGGAGAGGGACTTTTCACAAGGGCATGTAGTGATAGGACAGGGGTTGATGGCTTTAAACTGAAAGACTGCAGGTTCAGATAGGATATTATGAAGAAATCATTTAATGTGAGGGCAGTGAGGCACTGGAACAGGTTGCCCGGGAAAGTTGTGGATGCCCCATCCCTGGAAGTGGTGGGGCTGGATGGGGCTTTGGTGGAGATGACTGTAAAGGAGCATTTTCCATCATCTTCATTTGCTCCATACATCCTGGGAGTGGGAAAAATGGTGTTTCAAGATGAGAATGGTTCAAGTCTCTGGTGTTTTTAACTGAGGGGATGAGTTAAAAGGGTTTTACTTTCTGGGAGTGCTGCTGGAATTCCTTGGTCTGTGTGTCCACCATGTCTTGCTGAGCCAGACCCCGTTCCCAGATCATGGCTGTTAATGTTGGCACACCAGTCCTGCTGACCCAGGGCAGCTCCCACAGCTGAGGAGTCACACAACCAAAAAAACCCCAGCCAGGACTGTAATGAAGGGGTCTCACTGTAATCATCACACTCCTCTTTGGAACACGTGCACTCTGTGCTGGGCAGTGGCTGTGCAGACAAAACCTATCCGTCATCAGGCATTCTAATGGTCACTTGGCTGGGAAGAGGGCTCTGCCTGGCAAAGCTCTCGCACAGTGAGGCCATCAGGCTGCACCATACTATAGAAGCACCAAATGCCAATTTTTATTTGCCTCTTTGGCGAGGAAATGGTAGGAAAAGGCAATACATAATATATAATCCTGTTTTGTGCCTCTAAGGAAACTGATTCTGTGTGGGAGGACCCCAGCATGGGCCAGCAGCTGCAGGGGACAGAGAGGCCCCCATGCATTTGTGCACATGAAAGGATGGTGGATTTCCATGTCTCACACATGGAAGACCCAGACCTCTAAGTGAGCTCTGGTTATTTTACTCCTGCTGAAAGGAGAAGAGAGTGAGCCCTCACGTGCTGGCTCCCTTCCTTGGGGGTTGTTTCATGTGCTCTCCTTTAGTCCTAAACTCTTCCCATGGTGTCAGACGTTGCCATGGCCTCTTATCAGTGGCTGTGCACAAACTGTCCCTTCTGGCCTCTACTGCACTTCCTGCAGTTTCTGAAATGCATTTCTTAATATGCTGTGTCATATTTTTGGGGTTGCTTTTTTCTTCCATTCTTAAAACCAGCAAACGAGTGCATTTAACCATGAAAGCAGGTACAAATGTATTCCTGTTACTGGGTAATAATGAAAAGTCAGAGAGATTAATGTGCTGTTGCTGTTTATTCGGTACTGCATTGCTTGTGACTAACTACAATGGATGAGACCTTCTTTCTGCCTCATTAAATAAGTTAATCATGTAAATCAGGAGGAAAAAACACGTTGGGTTGTGTGAGTACAGGTTGAGCATCAGATATGCAGTTTTTACCACCATATGTTAAAGGAGATTTGACAACATACAGGTGTCCCAACTATGGAACATTAACATCAGTCTTCTGTTATCTCTAAAGTAAATGAAAAGAAAATTAAAAGGTCAAATGAGTTCTTGTTTCAATCAGGAGTACATGGCCACTGACTGACATTTCTTTCAGAGAAAGAGGGCAACTCTAAAGGGAATGGAAGTTCTTGAAGGCGTCAAATTATAGTGGACATTGCGATATATTCAGAAAACGTCTATGGCTTTAAAATTGCAAATCAAAAGCACAATTCATTATCTATAAAGTCGGATTTACTAAAACTTCCAGATATTGCTTTCCTGGCTTACCAAAAAACATGCACAGATTTAAACTCTGGGTTTGGAGCCAAGAGAATGAAAATGTAAATAGGAACATAATCTTGACAACCTGGGAAAGAATAGGAATAAAAATGCTTAGATTAAACTAGCAACACAGTGATAAACAAATGTAGCTCTCAGGATTACGAGACAGAATTAGGAAAAACCCACCACGTTATCTGAACATTTGTGCAAAACACTTTTTAAGCCCAAACAGAGCTGCTGAGACTGAGGAAACTTCAGGTTCCAGTAATGTGATTTTTAATCAGACCGAGTGCTTGCATTTTGTGATTGCAGATGGAATAGAAGACGTTTCAAAATATTATTTTTTCAGCTCAAGAACTGCTGAAATGTTTATTTTTATTATCACAGGATTCTAATTCAGAGGCTTCAGATAAAGAAACTCTAACAACTGGCTACTTTAATTCCAGCACAAGAATAAAGTGGCTGTGGAGATAATTGTCAGCAGCTGGATTAAAGGCTATAGAAGTATTGGAAAAGTATTGCCTTCCTTCCTTTGTTTCCAACTAAAAAATAAAGTTAAATCCATTATGGGGTATTTTAGAGATGGCAGTGATCACAGGGGAAACAAATAAGGAGGCCTGCGAAAGGATATTGAGCAAATGGCAACACTTTATTGGTTGGAAGGAAATGAGTATGGATCTGAAGCAAAAGTTGCTGAAATCAATGGAAGATACTCACTGGTTTCAGTGATATTTGAGTAAGGCTCAAGAGCTTGAGCTGATGTTACCTAATTAAGCTCCTGATGGCTTATTTGACCCAGCAAATGGTACTGATGCTTCACTGCTGGAACAATACAGAGAATTAAAAGGAAGTATTGAATTAAAAATGGCCATGCCTTTGCAACAGGCTTAATCTACATTTCAAAGCAGGAAAACTTATTTTTAGGATCAAAACCTATCCTCCCACTTCTGAACGACACTGCAGCAGCTAGTGTTTGGCATTTATTTATTTATTTTTACATCAAACATGTATGCAGTTTAGACATTAAAACTTTATTTTAGATTAACTGTCATCGATTTTAGCCTATATTTTCATACCTTTTAATTTCATAACAATAATAGATCAAAATTAGTTTTGCCAGGGGGTAATAATGAGATAATTGTAATTGTTTTAAAGTTCTGTCCTAGACTGGAGTCAGTAATTACCTGGAGGTTTTGTTCTAACTGTCTCAGTTAGGCCTGGATGCTTCAGGTTTGGGGAAGTTTTTATTTTGTAGCTTCAGTGTGGGAAAAATCAAAAGTAAAACCAGAGAGTGAAGCTGGGGCCAACTGAGTACCAGCTCACCTTCCACTGTGGCTGTGGTCAGACAAATCCTTTTTCTTCATTTAATTTTGCTGATTTGTCTGAGCAGAGGACCTTTCCCAAAATACATAAGAGGTGGGATTGTGTAAGAACACCTGTCCTGATGACATTTCTATTCAAGGTGGTAGAAATGTGGCCAGAATTCCTCAGCTTATGACATTTGTAGTATTGTAGGCAGAAATGTTTTCAGAACAGTTACTGACATTTTGACATTCCTGAAACTAATCCTTAGCTTCATTTCATCCCTAGTGACACTTTTTTCAGCTGATAATTGAAATAATATACAGCTCTATTTTCTACAGTAAAAAATAGGTGCAGATATGATATTTCCTTCTCTTGCTATCTTGAAGCAGTGCAAGCTGTAATACATTATATGGCTTACAATGACAAAAAATTATGTTTTCAATTTGGTAAGTCATTTTCAATTGAAAATATAATGCATTCCTGCATAAGACATATTGCTCTGTGGTAGGCTGTAAGTATCAGGGAAGTCCTACTATATCTGAAACAACATAATTAACACTCTTTGTTCATGATAGGCAAATAAACAACCGAGGCAGGCCTTTTCCAGTGATGGATAGCATCTTTATTAAAGAATTAATCTAGATCTCAAAGCAGGATCTATCTAGTACATAAATCAGGGCCTTGTGGTTCCATTTATGGTTCCTTTTACAACCTAAGTGTTAAGTTTATTGCCATATAGCCCCATAATTCATTGCTGAGGGATGCCAAGCCCTGGTCTTACTTCTCTCTGCTCTCACTGCAGATGGAGACACTTTCAGTTCATAGCACCAACACCGATTCCCTCTGTTCTTAGCACGTAGCTTGAATTCTTACTGTCAAATGCCAACGATATAACTATACTGAGAAGGGTAAGTTGTGCTGATGGAATGTATTTATGTATGTGAAGAATTTGTTTTCCTCAAACCACATGCAAAGTCAGGATTGGCCTGCCAGAGAGCTGCACTTGTCCTCCTGAGGTGGTCAAGTTTGGAAGAACAGAGGAGTTCCATGAAAGCTGTAGTGATTTATTTGCTCACATTTGGAGATGGTCGGATAAATGATTGGATAAATACTCCATTCCAGCTGTTTGGTAGCTGCCATGATCTGTGAAAACTCACCTGAGCACCTGTGGCCAACGTGTATTTTCCCTGGTCAGTAGCTCCCTGTGCGTGTTGCGGGTGCTGGGGATCCCCAAAGGCTTTTTCCTTACCTGCCTTAATAGCAGGATGGGCAATTAGAACACAATATTGAAAGCTGTATTTCAGCTTTCACTGATAGCAGCAGATCAGACAAAGGCACTGTGTCAGATCACTGGATACAGGTGTGTATGGTGAAGTGTAAGCAGTGGAAAGCTTGCAAAATGCTTTGGGGCCCAGAAAGGCTTTTTGCCTCACTTTCTAGTTCAGAATGTTCTTAGGATAAAGTTTGTAGGTTGTTTGGACTTTATTGTATTATTATATTTGGCTGTGAGCAGACTATTAGATTATTTACTTAAGGACTAAGTGATGTTTCTATGCCTTGATGTGCAGTGGATTATCTGATGATGTTTAAATAATTATGAGATATGGGAGATGCCTGCCTGTGAAAGGTCACATCAGCTGTCGTTTCAGATTGTTGCCAAATGCATGTAGATACATCTGCAGGGATTACATTCTTGGACTGGAAAATTTCCAGGAAAAACATAGCAGAGCTCTAATTTAAAAAAAAAATATGCTAGTAGTGTTTTAGTGAAAAACGAGATTTAAGAAATTTATTTTAGAAGTTTGTTTACAAGATTCTCATACAGATGCTTCTGCTCATTAGGAAATGCCAGTGTAGAAGTTTTCAGTCTACAAAGACTGCAGATACATCAAGGAGAAGGAAGTGGATTATGTAAGCATTAGCAGCAGTGAAAAAACTGCAGCCCACATATGTAAACTCTTCAAAATACATACCAGCTTCCACTTCTCATTCCATTTGGGACCTTGAAAGAAGGAAGGTCCAGAGAAAGATTAAATCCTTTTTATGGCGATTTTTTTTTGTTTGCATTTGTTTTCAAGAAGGCAGTGAGCAAGTGAAAAGTGTAACTAATCTGGCAACTGTGGAGTAAATTGTGAGGTGGTTTTCAACAAAGGTAAGGGAATAAGAGTTTTATTCTGTATAGCCAAGCTATGCTACTTTCCAAGAACATGGATGTAAGATACTGTTAACATTTTTAATATGAAAAGGCTTATGATTCTCAAAAATCAATAACTTTTATGATTTTACATGGTGGCACCACTCAAAATGAGGCCCAGATTTCTGAAATGAAAAAGTGGATTCTGTATAATGCAAGTTAAAGGTCATTTGTTTTGAGTAAAGGTGTGCAACATTGTGTTATTTTCAAATAACACCCTTCTGGTTTGTGCACGCTTTTCTAAGTTCATATATGGGACATCACAAGTCAGAATCTGAGTTCGCATCTGCTGAGTGAACATCAGGAGTTTTTGTGCTTCACTTTGATTTTTCAATAACATTGACCAAATTCCGTGGGTTTCTGTTTCAAATGCCTTACCTGGATGAGGTAATGACGTGGGCATTTAGTGAATATTGGCATAGCAACACCTCTGCTTCCTGGTGATAAATGATTTCAGCATATTGAGATATAGGTAAATTTGAAAAATAATGAACCTCCCGTTTTCTAAGAACTTGGAATTTTAATGAAACACTGTCTGGTAAAAAAGCAACGTGCTGTAAAACCCTTGCTGTACTGAAACTAAGGAACACCAAAGCTGAAATAAAATTATCCACATGGGTACTTTTAATAAGTTCAATAATGTGTTTCCCTGCCTGTTTGAGAAAATAAACTTCTTGCTTTCAGAGCATCTTGCTTATATTACTTGGAATGAGGAATGTCACAGCTCAAGCAACATTATCTTCAATCAAGGAAGCCACAGCCTTTTTCCCCCTTAAATTACTGATGTAAAAGCATTCCCAACGAGAACCTGTGCAGCTAAGCTGAACCCAGCAAATCACACGTCTCAGGTGGCGTTTGAAATGTTGTGTGCACAAATGAAGGTTCAAGCAGGTCATCATTTTGCAACAAGTTCTTTTCTGTGTCAGCCTGGCATGCAGGCACCATCCCTTCCTGATGTGAAGCTAAGTATCAGGTTTTGCAGGAGTACAGGATCCATCTGCTTGAGCCTGGCTGCAGCAGCAAGGCCACACGTAATGTTGGTACAAAGCATAAATAACACATTTGTATGCAGCATGACAGGCACTGGCAGTGGGGCTGGACAAGTGCTCTGAGTCGGAATGAGAAAGAAAACTTTAGCAGAGGTGGAGGCTAGCAAAGAACAGCTTATTCCAGGTTAGAATTTTGTTTTTAAAAAAAAGCATTACATGCTTTGGATTAAATGAAATGATTACAGTTCTTTTGTAGGAAGCTGTTTTAATTCCTATTTTGTTTCCATAAGTTGCTGCATAAATTGTATTTTCTCTATAAATTCTCTCTGGTTTGGGCTTTGCCTCCTGGGGTTTTAATTTATCAGACTTGTCATTTCTTGGCTATTATCACAGATTGAAATGTACAGTAGACACCTGGAGGGTTTTACTTTTTTCCATGCTTGGGCTTTGTAGAAATAGGACCATCTGGCCCGTAGGTCTGGAAGCATCAACATTCACTCATTAAATGTGTCTGAGGCCCTCACTTTCAATCTGCCTCATTTAGCTACCTTAGGACTGTAGTGAGGGGGTCTGTTGTTTTCACTGTTGTTTACAAGCAGTTTAAAGGTGTGCTCCAAACTCGAGGTAAACATCTCCTATATCCATCTCCATCTTTGTGTTTTGGTGCCATTTGGCTGTTCCTGGAATAAGAATCTGGGGTTGAGGTATGGTGACGTTTCCAAAATTAGATTCAACATCATCAGAAGCCTTCATCATTTCAGAAATGTTATCAAATACAGAGGCTTAAAGAGAACCCTGCTGGGTTGTCTAATGGGTGCTTCTCAAAACACAAATGGCAGGGAAGTACCTGCTTCCAGCAACATTTGCTGGTAAAAATCCACGTGGGATGTGTCTTTGCTGTGTCGAACAGGGCTCAGGTGCAAGAAGGAATTCAAAGGGGAGAGCTCAGCTCTCCGGTTGTGTCTGGGAAAGCAGCAACATTTCCACATCGGAAGCGAAAACGTGTTCTAGTTGTGAATTAACTAAAGACTGTCATCTTGCAGAGTATTCCTGGGAGAAGTTAGACCCCAGAAAGGAGCTTTGTTTTGATTATTAGCAGTGACTTACCTGCCTGTCAGGAGATGGTGACAGGTTGTAAAACCCCCTTCTATTTTGCGTGTGCTTGAAGAGTTGACAGCAGTTTATTGTGAACTCAGCAATGATGTGATTGCTCTGTCTTGCTAATGCAGTTTTTCTTCTCTCTGTAGTTAATAAATACTTTTAAAACTTTTAAATAAAAAGAGAGAGTATAAAATTCCAAACAAAATACCAAAAATTATTAGCTTTGCCACGTGAGTGACTTTGTGTGCACTGAGGCTCGGTGCAAGAGCAATCGTTACAGGCATTTAGGCCAAACTTGCTTCTATGGAGGGGGAAAAAAAATCTCCTACATAAAAGAAAAAGAGCCTGAGAATGTGCTGCTGTGATGTAAGCATGAATAAGGATTTAGCTTAACCTGGAGACTCTCAGGATCAATAAGAAATTTCAGTAGGAGCTTCTCTACAAAATAGATCAGAGCACTTTTACTGAGGTGAGGTCTGTATTTTCACAACCACAGTAGTAGCTTTAATAACTAGGAATACTTAGAGAGTCAGAATAAATATTGATGTTCTCTTCCTTTCCTCATTTTGCCTGAAATTCATGCGGAACTATCATTTCCTCAGAATAAAAGTAGATTTGCCAAAGCTTTGGAATGTACAAACCATTCCTGTCTCTTTGTGCACTTCAGGTCTCTCTTGATGTAATTTTGTGTTGATTGTCCCATTTTCACTGAAGGGAAATAGCTCTCAAAATTAACATTTTGTGAGGTGGTTCCAGCAGACTGTAAAATACATCATGACTCTATGTAATAAATATTATTTGGTTCAGTGTTCTAAGTTATTGCAAGTGTGCATCTAAGTCATGCATCTTCCTATAAAACTCAGAGGAAGTGGGGTGAAGGCAAAGCTGTGGAGTTTTACCTCCATCTCCAGTTACCCCCTTGGCAATACGATGAAGTGCCCTGTGGGTCAGCTCTGTAACCCTGCCCGGGTTCCACCAGCATTCCTCAGGAGGCTCTGCTGCACCTGTACAGCCACGGTGAAAACTTCTGTGCCTCCACAGAGACATCTGACTTCTCCAGCCTCTGGAGAAGGCCATGAGAAAAGCCAGTGCTTTGCCCCTCAGCCTTGTGCCATCAGTGGGCTCTGGGTCATGCCAATTTTCATATGAGAAAAGAGTAGGGTGGGTGGTGGGGCCAGTTTGTCAGTTTACTTAGAAATATTATTTGGCAGTAAATTTCTTGACCTGAGTCAACAGTCTCTTCCTGATCATTCTGCCTTCTGCTGTTGTTGTTGTACCCCTGTGTTTTCTCTGGTGTAACCTGCTCTCGTGCAAAGATGTGTATGACACCTCAAGTGCAAGTGCTTAATGGAGAGGAGGTCACTGGGGGATGTGAAGGGGATGGTGGGGGTGAAAAGGAGTCACTCCTCATGCACCAGATATCAAAAGTCTCTGTCCTTTACTTCCAGCTTCAGCAAAGTCTTTCTTTAGGCTGTCTCCAACTCCAGCAGGCCTCTTTGTACAAGAAATACCTGTTCTGCCTGCCAAATTCCAAAATATTTTTATCCCCCTTGTTTAGTGACCATAGCATCACTTGGTCTATGAAGGGGAGAAAGAAACTCTTCTGCAGAGAAATTATTTCTTTTAGTGCAGCAGTCACAAGAGCTCACGAAAGTCGGTCCTGCTCTAACTCCCAAATCTGTGGCCAGCAACTGGGAAAGCTCATCTGGCAGGGATGTGGAGTCATTTCTTCTCTTCTCCTACCATTATTAGTATTCAGTTTCTGTCTATCCATCTAAGTTAAATCCAGCAGGCAGGACGAAATGTGGGTGCTTTCTTCCAAATCAGTAAGTAAGGCACTCTCAGAGACATGTGCATCACCTGCTGCCAGAGCCCGCAGACAGATCCCCGGCACAGCGAAGCACACAGCTGAACAAAAGCTGTCATTTAACCCTGGCGCTATCCTTGAGGGCTTCCTAGCTTCATAAAATGCATTTTGGCCTGTGTTATGATGATTTGGTACCTGAATGATCTGTGCACCTCAGGCAGCAATGGTGAGGCAAAATGACTGAAAATAGAAATCAGTTGCAAATACCTGTATCAGCTTAAAGAGTTGTACCAGCCTCTCTTTTCCAGCTCTTCAGCTGGAGTTTGAAAATGAGGGAATAAAGCTAATTTACAGAATTCTTGATATCTAGTAGTTATAAGAAATCATTCATTGAAGTATTTCATGAATAGGAATTTATATGGTTCAAACAAAAAGGAAGTTTCACAGTTGGTTGGAGATCAAGCATCAGCACCCATCTCTGAACAGGGGTTTGCACTCAGGGAATCTGTTTTATGAATGGTGAAACTGAGGTATAAAGTGATGCAGATCCCTCTGTGAAAGCTTCCATCAGCCAGAACCACTGTGCCTGAGAAGCACAGAGCTTGTTCTGCCTTGTGCAGCTGGGCTGCGCAGCTGCTGTAGCTGAAGTGTTCAAGGTGGGATGGACTGGAGTAAACTCAGTGTTAAGACAATTTGCACATGAGAATTCACATTTCCAAAGCTGACAGATCACTGGTAAAGTAGCAAACTTGCCTGTAAGGTTGGAGAGTCATCTGGACAGCCTAAAAAAATACATATAACCTTCTGAATTTTCCATGGTTTTTTTATGCCTCAGATTTTAATCTGATGTTTTATAGTTATTCCAGGGAAGTCTGTACCAAAATCATTTCAATTACATCAGCGTGCAGCTAGTGCGAGGACAGAAGTGAGATTCTTAGAAAGAAAGCATTGTTTTAGCTGTAAATCAATTCAAAATTAACAATAATACATAGTAACACACAATTCATCTTCTATTGCAGCTGGCTCCTTGGGAATGTGCAAGAGTTTAACACATGCTTTTAGCAGCTGCTTAGACTGCAATATATAAATAAAGAAGGTTAGATCAGTGCAAACACTGTCTGAACTTTTATACTTACTATAGGAAATATCTGAAATACTGTGCTATACATTATCTGAAATAAACAACTGTGGTGGGTTCACTGAGTGTCCAGGCAGTAATGAGGGCTGACAGCTGAAACCATCCATTATATTGCAGACTGGTTTGTGTGCCCTTCAAACAGCTTCAGCTGAGGGAAATCCCAGAACTTGGTACCCTGCTTGCATTACAAAAGGGTAAATTAGGAGTTACTGTCCTAGTGCCAAGTTACACCAGGCTGGGCCTGGCAAGGGTGGACAGAATAGAGCCCTCTCTGTTCGCTCGTGCCTCGCGAATGTGAGCAAGGATCTTGCTCTGCTTTCAGACAGAGAGAGAAAAATGCACTGTTCACTCTGAATCTGCAAAACCATATGAAGTGAAAACTGCCGGTTTCTGTTTGGTCTGTCGGATGAGATAAAAATCCAATGAATGTAAATCCAGGAATTCAAGTAAAAACACGACTGCTTATTGGTGTACAGGAAAAACTGAGCCAGAGCATCACGTTAATTAGCATTAATCACAGACAAATTTTTCTGTCTGATAAAAACGTGAGTAACAAATAGAAGGTACCAAAAGCTCTCATTAAAAGTTAAAACTTTTCACCGTGGTTTTTAACAATATTTTGAAGTCCACGGGAACAGATGATGCAGGGTTGGACACCTGCTGCTCATCCAGACCAGGAGGAGGTATCCAGAAGTTGTCCTCCAGCACAGATGCCATTTTCATGGACTGAGTAGACTTAGTAGCATCTACTCCTCCCAACGCTGCCAGTTTCAGATCAAACTTTTTCTTACTATACAAAGCTGATGTCATGAATGCTTTAAAATTGGACACATCTTGTAGTGTGTATAAATGCTGATAGCACTGATTTCTGTTTTCTGCAGTATGAAATGTGATTAACATTTTAAGCTAATATCCAAATCAAGTTGTTATTTTTATAACCCCTCAAATGGAAATTATGAGGCTCTTAAAAAGCCCTCAACAACAGGCTCGTAAAGGGGATAATGACAGAGACATTAGCTGTTTATAAAAGCTAATATCTCATGCAAATTTGACATTACATGTCTTACTGCATGTTATTAGATGCTCATTTGCTATGCAAATATTATTCACTTTTTGTAAATGTCTGATCTTCAGTCAGTGTGAGGAAACATGAACTTCAGGGCTATGCTTTAGCATTTTCCATGGAAATACAAAAGAGCCAGGCTATGGTCTTTGACAGATGCTTAGAATAAAATGAGAATATTCATTCTTAATTCAAATGTACTTCTTTAAGGTGACAGTCTTTTTTTTTTTTTAATGTCTGCTAAATTATATAAAATGCTTTAAATTGTAAGAATGCATGACAAGGTTGGTTCATAATTTCTAAAATTGTTTATTTATAGTTATCACATTATTAGTACAATTATTAAAGTGCCTATAGATTGGCATAGGGAAGAGCTAACACTGATGTCTTTCATTTAATGAGATTCAACAAGACAATGCATTTAAGGGTAGCCTTTGATAGTATTTTTCAGTTGTAATAAATATATGTTGTCCCGCTCTTTTTACATGAAAATGTACATGGCCAAATAGCATTGTCTGGAAGGGAATCAGACATGAAGTTTCTTAAAACTGGATGGACCTTGGTTAGTGTAATTTCTGCTTTCAAATACAGTTGCTGGTGTACAGGGAAGGCAGGATTCCCAGAGTTTCTGGGTCATCAAAAACAGTCTTCAGTTCTGGTGTGCGAATATATCACGTAATCCTTTAACAAACTAAATATATCTCACCTACAAAATGTTTCTCCAGCTGTTCCTCATGGAAGCTGTTCTAGGACCTCTCTCTTCTGATCAAAATTATCATCTACTCTACTGCCTAAATATATTCAAAGCAGTTTATACAAGTTTGTTCCTTTGGCAATATTTTAGCTTTAAAAATGTCTTTTCCCTTCCTGGAGTGTCTCTGAAGTATTTTCTACGAGCAACCATACTTCTCTCCAGCTCTTGTTTTGTTAGGCTAAACAGGCCAGGTTGTTTTAGCCTTGTCTCTTCAGAGTGAAGACTTTCCCCTGATTATGATGCCTCTCTGCTCTCGTCAGGTTTTAATTCTTTATATTCTAACATAGATAAACTGAATTGTTCAGAGCCTTCGGGGCATGAACCAGCACCTTGTACAATTCTGGTTTGTACTTGCTGTGTCTTCTTGGTGATGTCTCTCTGCCCACACAAGAAATTGCTTTTTTGCCTTCTCCCTTCCTTCAGAAGGCAAGGGCTTGCCCCTCCCGCTCTGTGCAGTTCTAACTTTAGGATGCTCAGTAGTGTTAACTTACCTCGAGTAGCCATTGCCTCTGTTTCCAGTCACCCCATTCCTGTGGGATATTCCAGTTCCCTTCCCTACCAGCGGCCCTGCAGAGCTGTCTGGCCACCCCCAGGCTCTGCCTTGCACAGCTGACCCTCAGCAGCTCCACTGAGCCAGCAAAAGTCAGTTTTAATAGGGGCATTCTTCTGAGTTTATCTCACAGCATGGAGGAACTCCAGATCAGAGCACTCTCAGTCAGTTCCCCCACAAATGGAAGAGCATTGCAAACACTGAGGCATCTTTTGGGGTAAATTAGTGGGATGTGGAACACAGGACAGCGAGGCTGGCTTCAGTGAGGTGAGGGAGCTCTGGAAATCTCCATGTGAGTTTGAGCTGCAGCCTGTCCCTGTCCCCACCTTGCAGCCTGGTTCCAGGAGCAGGGTTTTGTTCATCCAGTGATCCTGCTACACCTCACCCAGGCAGTCTGCTGTAAACATCCGAGATCTGAGCAGGAGCTGCGCAGCGCTGGGAGAAGAGCGAGCGTGTTGGCTGACACAGAACGTGGGCTGTGCCCCTCACCGGCTGATTCCCACCACAGCACGCACAGCTCCCCTTCCTTAAGGAGCAGCCCTGTACTGTGCCTTTTTCACGGAGACATTGGCTCCACCACTGCCGTGCATGATTCCTGCTGTGTACAGATGTAAATACAGTGGCTGAAAATTCACCTGACTGCTGCACACACCCTTGATCAGCAGACTGCAGTGCACTTAGCAGCATCACCACAGCTGTTATTCTCCTGCTTCCCAGTGGGTTACTGTTCATTCCAGTCCTGTCAAAGCTTCCCGAGTGCCAAATCCAGGAATTTAACATTCAATTAGCACTCTGTTTTGTTGAGGAAGAATTCTTCAATGGCAATATGCTGTTTGTGTATCATTATAAGATAGCAGCCCTTCTTTGCTAACAGCTTGCTGTAATCCGTGCCATAAAGGACAGCTGAAATGGAGCTATAATTATATGTTTTAATAAAGCATTACTTGGTTTGTAGTTTACCTTAAATTTCATCATTTCATTATTTAAAGCAATCTATCTCTTGAAGCATATTATTTTTCTTAACCATACTTACACATGAAAGAATTTCTTCTTTGGTTTGGGGTTTTTTTAATTGATATGAGAATTTCTGTTATGATCTGCTGATGAGTTTATACAATTCATATACCTTGGCCTTTGCACCAACCACTATTTTTTGTGTCAATTCCTTCTTCCTGTGGAAGTATTTTGAATACTCTGTACATGTGTCTGAAATAGAAAGGATGATGGTGTCTTTGAGCTAAAAAGTGCTTCAGAAGATGTCAAAAAAAAAATCTTGAGCAGCTGCTCAGAGTTGAATTACAGCCCATATGAGGTCCATATATATTAGAAGCAAGCATAAGAAATTCCAAGGTATAGGATGAATTTGGGCATTTTGAGGGGTATTAGTATCTAAGCAGATGAATCTGAGGCAAAATCTCTTTCAGCTGAATGGAGGTTCATTGTTTATTTTCTGATACTTAATTGTGTTGCCTCAACCTGTTTTGGTCTCTTAGAAGCCTAAGAAATACCAGATAAGTTATTTGAGGAAGATCCAGTTCTCAGCTGGGAAGAGCAAAAGAGGAGAGAAAGCAGATAACTAAAAGGGCTACCAAATTATTGGGAATGCCGATTTTTTTTCCTGTCTAGCCTTGCATGAGAGAGCTTTGTGTAGATATGCAAAAGTTCCTTAGTGCTACACAGTCTGTACAGACTGACAGGGATTTATTATCTGTTCAGCATAACCGAGTGGGAGGTGGGTGTTTGAGAAAAAGGACTTCAGAAAATCATCCCAACATCTCACCTGAGGTTTCAGACTTGCTAGAAGCTTAAATTCAGTTCTGATAAAAAACATTACCATTTTCTCACCTATTCAGTCAGAGTCTGACAGAGCCTGTGCAGGCTTTTACTGCTCTCCATCTTGCCAGGTAGTCAGCTAAGAAAATGACTGAGGTTTATTAGCTGGCACTGGCAAAATAGATAGGAAGAGCATATAGTAAAGAATGTTCTAAGTATTGTGAGCTATACAAGAGTGGGTGGTAAGAAAATGCTCTGAAAGTCCATCAATTTTTCTTTCCCCACTACTTCTCATCTTTCCCGGGATCCTACAAGCAGATAAATGGACCCAGGACACACAAATGCCTTTCTGAAGCCTTTGAAAAGGAGTAGGGATATTTTCTACCCCTTACCACAGCAGTGACTCACTAAGAGTGTTCTCGTTTGAAAGGTCTCTTTCCTTCTCCTTCTCTACTCCTACACCTTTTCTAATACTTGAAGAGGGATAATATTCCTTCCCCACTGAAATACAGCAGCTCGAGTGGTATGTGTGTATGAAGATTTTCTGCTCAGTATTCCTGTGACTCTGTTTTTCAAATGCCTCCTTGTATTTCTGGCTTAAATTGACCATTTTTATTATTCAATCATTTTTATATCAGATACTAGGAGTCACCTGATTGGCTTACTCAAAATGCAAATTATATTGGAAAAAAAGGGAATTTGGCATTAAGTTTGATGAATAAATAATTTTTCTGTCATTTTCCAGTATGTTTGTGTCCAGCTGTTAGTCCTTGGAATGCAGGAATAGGCACTCTGCTTTTACATTTGAAAGGAGGCTTTCCTTCCCTTTTTCTTGGGTTTCTGCTAAACTTCTGTCTTTTCCACTGAGTTTCCAGTTCTGGATAAAAAATATGTGTATTAAAAACATTGGAAAATACTAAAAATCTTCCTAAATTTAGGTAAGATAACATTGTATTGAATTGGTTTGTGTCTGATGTACTTTGTTACCAGCTGTTGTCATTCTCCACTTGCTACATCTGACATTGAGTTTTAAATGGGTTCCCAGCTCTCAGGATTTGGCACATTAGGCAGTGAAAGTTTGTGGCTGAAACCCATCTCTGGTGAGAAACTGGGCAATAATATTTACTGATGGCCAGGAACTAAGGAAAGGAGAATTATTATAATAAAATGCAACACAAACCCTGCAGATCAAGAAATTGGACTGTGAATGGACTCATTCTGGGCTTAATGACTCTTCCTGATAGTATCCTAGAATAGAGTCATAGGTTTGCTCAGGTTGGAAAAGGCCTGTAAGATCATCAAGTCCAACTGTTCCTCTACACCCATGTCCCTGAACACCACAATTCCAATACCTCAAGAGATGATGACTCCACCCCTGCGCTGAGCAGCCTGTTCCAATGGCTGACAACCTTTTCAGGGAATAAATTTTTCCTGGTATCCAACCCAAACCTCCCCCGGCACAACCTGAGGTCATTTCCTCTTGTCCCTTCTCTTGCTTCTTGGGAGCAGAGACCAAACCCCACCTTGCTACACCCTCCTGTCAGGTGGTTGTAGAGAGAGCAGTGAGGTGTCCCCTGAGTCTCCTCTTCCCCAGGCTAAACAGCCAAATTCTACCTTATTCTCAATGAGAAGGGCTGAGATTCCTTCACTCCTGGGTGTCCTTCCCATGCAAAGCAGCCCAAGACAGTCACTCACACAAATGATGTAGCAATGGAAGTCACAGCAGTGCTGCGTTTCTTAACCCAATTAGAAGGGTGTCAGTAATGAAAAGACGGTGGTACAGACTTCATCTGTGTCTGTACAGGTGCCTGGAGCTCCTGGATTTCATCATGGATGAACCAGCAGTGCCAGAAGGTCTTCACAGGCGCCGGTGCTTGCACTGCCTCTGTCAAACCATGTCCTGATCCAGGAGCTGCAAGTGCACCCATGTTTCTCTGTGTACAGGATATTTACTTAGCATCCACCTGGGTTTTATCATAGTCATCTGGGGCTTGTTTCAACTTGTGCTGTGCACCATTTAAAATAAGGAGGATAGATAGGCAGGAATGGCTGTGGAACAACCCTGGAGAGGAGTATTAAAGCAGAGCATAACCACAGAAGTGCTGGGTGTGAGCACGGATTCATGATCAGAGAGTATTTACAAACACAGGAGCTACGCTTTCAAATAACATTAAGATTCCTCAGCTAACTGAGTCATTACCATTGCTTTCTCTCTTTGAAGTATCTCTGTGTGCCAAAATGCTGAACAAGACCATCGGGAAGAATCCAACTCACATTATTCTTCCCTTAAAGACTCATTTTGAAAAGAAACAAGAGCACAAGCATTACTTCAGTATTTCTTTTGACTTTCACAAGGCAAGCAGCAAAACTTATTCAAAACAGTGTTTTCCAATGCCCAACATGTCATGTTTAAACTCAGGGAAAGATGGTTTTAAATAGCCAAATCATTACTTATATTAGGGGTCAGATATGTTCCCAAGGAAAGGCAGGAAGATCATCTGAGGATTCAAAATCTCCATAAACATTGCAGTGTCAGAAAGATCAGCAACCTTTGAGATTTTGTTCCTTCATAAACTCCAGACTTCTTAATGAGTTACATCTGATTTTTATTTTTTGTTTTCTATTTAAAACCAAACAAATAAGCAGACAGGTGCTCCATTAACCTCTCCCTTTTACCAGCAATTATTCCTCCCAAGTAGTGAAAGAGAATTGTACCCAAAGGAATGAGATTCAATATTTTATCCACACCCTCATCATTTATGTACTAGAATGGATTAAATGTTAATCTCTTAATAATCCTTAATGAAGCAGGATCTTCAGAAATTAGCCCTGTTTAATTGTCAGATGCCACCTCCAAGGAAATGCTGTTTGTTAGTCAGGACAGGTCCCCGTCATCGCTGGGTTTGAAAACAGATTGTTTATTTCTTCAGGACAAAGTGCTGCTGCAGCAGCTGGAAACTCTATGGTTTAATGCCTGTGGATAAATGATAGGAGTGGTGTGAGGCTGCCTGTCAGAGACAGGGAAATCAGCAGCTTGGAAGCTGTTGATAAGCAGTCCTTCTCACTTGAAAAGTGAGGTCAAGGGAAAAACAACACATGGGAGTCATAAAAGGAGTGAAATTAGAGTGCAGGGGGTGGGCTGGGTACATAAATCACGGCCTCTGTGAGTCCCCAGGTACGGGGTATGAGGGAGTGAAGGAAGGGCAGTGGTAACCCTGATTCTACAGACATAGGAGCTTCAAGAGCAAGAGGGATTTAGCAAAGATTTTTTTGTGTTTTTCAGTGAACCATTTAATATATCTGTTAAAATGCAGTAAGTTTGAGCTGTCTGAGCTCTGGTGCTACAAAAAAATATCTGAAAGTAGCAGACTTGCCAAAATATGTCAAATTGCCTAAAAACTTTTTGATAAGTAAAAGGAAATACTCTTAGAGGTGCTCCTAGCAGGATGAAAAGCTTGTGACTAAGATGTACATGGCTGCCTTAATTTTGCTTATCAGCCACGGGGGCTTTTGCACACAAAATAAGGAATTATATATCTGTCACAAGAATATTCTCGAAGGTGCACATCGAAAATGGTCTGTTTATGTTATTTTTATCTAATTCTGAACAATTTTTTAAGGCTGTTATCTAAAACTATTGTCTAGTTTCAGATTAATTCATGTCAAAACTGAAGTCTTAGCTCTGTGTTTACCTGAGTTGAGGCAGCTGTTTTCCCAAACACATTTTGGTAAAAATGGACAAAAGATTTTTGTATTTATAAACGAAATGGAATGAAGTTCCTTGGAGTTGGCTATGCAACTTTATTATTTTATTTAAAAAGTAAAGTGACAGCCAGAGGAATATTCAGTGAAGGATGTTTTTATTATTCCAGAGTCTTTTATCTACAGCCTAACTGTGGCAGGAACACTGAAGATACTGCAACAGTTTGGCAGGACTAACAGTAATAAAAAAATCTCCAAAGTGCAAATGCAAATACAAGGTCCATCTTTAAAGCTTACATTATTTTGTGCCACCTAAATAGGCACACAAAAACCAAGCACACACAGCAGAGCCTTCCTAGTACTGAGCATCCCTCACCATTGTTATTTTAATATATATCCCAATTATTTCTAATTTTCTTTCTTTGGGAATGCAAGATCCTAATAGTTGGATCTTAATTTTGGCTTTTAGCCAAAACCCTTCTGTCATAACCACAGGAGTGGGATATAAACAACTGGCTGCCTGTTCATCACCTGTTCCATATCTAGAAAAATCATGGGCAAGTTGGTCTCCCTTTTTTCCATCTACTTCCAGCTAAACTTCTTACATCTGAACCTTTCAGATAAACATCTAAGTTTAATAGAATAGTTTCTGTCATAAATAGTATTTGTTAATTATATATTTTAAAATATAATAATTAAAGTTATGTGATTTTTGATATTTTCAGATCTGTTGCTTATAAGCCTAAACTTCCTAAATAAACCATACTGGAAAATAACACAATTCTGCAAGTAAATGAACATAGCTAATCAAGTATCAGATAGGATAATTCAAATTACTTACATTGTAAAAGATAGAGGTAAGGAGGGAAAAGGAAGTAAAGGAGAAAAGTTTCTTACGAGTGATACTGGTTACAGAAAGGGTCTGTGGTAAATGTTACTTGCAAAGAAAAATAAAAGCATTTTTGTTTGTTGCTGAATTGAACAAAATGCTGTTCGTTGTCTCAGAAACTTTCCCACATTATGGTTTAAAAGATCTGTTGCAGGGTGAGTTACGTTTCCATGGGCAGAGGGTTTGGGAGCTTGCTCTGCCGCGCAGTCAGATCGGTCAGGCTCTCACCCTGCCAGGACCCAGTAACGTCAGAATCATTTCTCTTCAGTCACAGCGTGTCCGTGAAGGCACATCAGAGATAATTTAAGCCAGAAGAGAAGGGTGTTTTTGTTGTTATAGGAGATGCAGGATGCTGGTGCTTTACCATTAATGTGCCCTGCAAACCTTCACAGACCCAGAGCCGGAAAGGAGCCCCTGCCTCGCAGGACCTGGGGGTGGGAAGGGCTTTGCACCAGGTGCCACTGACTCTCAGACCATGAGATATCCCTGGGTCATGGAACTGCTGAGTTTGGGAAAAGCCTTCAGGATCATCAAGCCCAACCATCACTCCTCTGTCAATGTTTGCTTTGGGCTCCTTACCAGTGTTTTTCTGTAGTGGACATGAAGGACAAGAACTTCTCTCCTTTCACTAACAAGTTCAGTAACTGTACTTCTGCGGCAGATATTTCTAAATAAAGTCTCCATGTCATAGCTTCTATTATAAAATGTATAAATAATAAATCTTCAGGATGGTTTCCAGTGAACTGAAAATTTCAGCTGCGAAGATGACTTTTTCATTCTCGTATTATGAAATGGTAGATAAATAGAATTTTATTCTGATTGAGCTGTGGGTTTCTTTTAAAAGGTTCATCAATACATGGGCCTTGTCTCTGCACTAAAATAAAATTTATTGGGCAGCAAACTCTATTTCAAACTCAAATGAGAAAATTAAGATTTAAAAAGTTCTGTCTATCTGTGGATGTAATTAATGATCAAAAATGCAATTAAACATTAAAGAAGTTTTAAACTTTGTGGAATAGTTTCCATAATGAGCTCCTAATAATAAAAGATATTAAATAAGTTTGAGAAATAGTTTAAGTAGGCAGTTGCTTTCAGCAAGTGCAATGCTACAAGGCTTTTTTTTAAATCAGAGAGTAAAATGTATATAGCAATGGAAGATATCCAGGATTGATCAATGGCATGGTTTCAGTATCTATTAGCTATAACTGAGCTGCTACAGCTACAAAGGTATAGGTGATACTGGCACAAATACCAACACTTTGTCATTATAAACAGCATGATAAATTAATTTCCTATTTATTTTCTTTGGAATATTCCCAGGATAATTTTACTTTGATGAGTAAAATTGTCCCTTAGCTCAATAAGTAGAGTAAACATTTAGGAGATACGGATGTAGAGGCTGCATGTTTTGAACTAGGAATGATTGATTGAAATGTTTCCAAGTGTCAATTTTTAACCAGAAAACACAGTTTTGTTGGAACAGAATAATTTCAATAGGAATATGTCCTTTTCAGTAACAATTCTAGAGGTAATTTTTTTCAAATGTAGTTACTTATTTCAGTTAAGTAAAAATAAATTGCTAAATCAATTTTTTTATTTTGACTTCTTTTGCTCTTTCATTGTTTGGTTTTATGTTTAGAGAGTCCCATTGTATTTCTTACTAAAAAACCATGGTAGTAAGATTGCATCTTCATGCAATCATTCTAGTCATTCTTTTAAGTTATTTTTTAATGACAGATCTCTATCACTAATAGTACATTTTCCCATTAGTCTAACAAAATCTTAGGGAGGATCAACATGTTTCTAGGAAGAAATGCATGTGGCAAATTAGTTCCAAAACTGAAAGAGCTTTTGGCATATTTTTGATGAAGTGTGAAGGCTGTTACAGTAAATGTGGCTGAAACACTCTCAGCACAGAAGATGCAGACAGGATGGCGAGCTTGATGCCCATCTCTATTACCTCATGTGATGCTGTTTTGTAAAATGTTGGATCTGAATTTTCACGTTACTGTTGGTATTAAAACCTTGTTTTTAAAAATCCTACCCCTTCCAAAGAAAAATGTGTTAGATTGAGATCTTGTGCTGTGTCATATGAAAGAGAAAAGAGAAGGGAGGGGACAGGAAGGAAAGAGGTGTAAGTAAGGATTTGGTTTCGGAAGGGTGTGTGAATGGTTCCAAGGCTGTGACAACTGTTTTGATGTCACAGCTGGTTTTGAAGAGTAAGGTTTTGATGAGTTTAAATTTGTTATGCTCACATTTGCTCTAAAAGTTTTCCTTGAAAACTAAAATTTGTGAAATATTTATTCATTTTTGTAGCGTCCGCTTGGATAAATTAACCGGTTCTGAAGCAAGAAACCATAATCAGCTGATTGAGATTGTTATACCTGAAAAGGGAATAAATATTCTGTACTATTGACGGGTCCTTCAAAATGACTTTGTGAATAGAGTGTTTCAGACTCTTTTTGAGTCTTTATCTTCACCATATGACATCAGCCCTGTATCTGATGTAAATAGTGTGAAAGTAGTTTTATTTGTGATTCTGCGTTCACAGGAATGTTCTGTCTTATTAAATGATCTCTGATGTCTTCTTTCTTTTCACACTGGGATGATACAAGTTACTGTGGTTTTTTTATGTGCTTACCTAACCCATCTGGATATAAATACTGAACGTTATTTAATGAAACAAAACTAAAAACATTACCCACACAATTAGCCATTTCCTGTAACTTTAAGAACATTAAATTATGTTGAAGAATTGCAGTGTGTTTACGAGCAAGCAGTAATTTAGGGGGAAATAGCTGCTTTTCTTTTCTCTTTAATAAATGGCCTCTACGTGTAGTAGTGAGCAGTGCCACGAGCCCTGCAGGGGCTCACTCAGAGTAAAAGAGAAAGCAAAGGTCTGTGAAGTTACCACTTTGAGTTACCACATGCACAAACTGCAGTATTTAGCTCAGACTCTTTCAACATTTGCATCATTCTCAGATCTGCAATGATCAAGGCGTGGTGTTTTTCTACTCCATTTTGGTATTTTGGTATGATCATGTGAGATTTCCTCCAAGGGGAATGATGTTTGCCATCTGTGACAAGCTTTACCTGTGAACCTGTAATTTCACTGTGCAGATGATACAGTACAGATGCAACAAATATTTTACCAATATTGAAGTGCAGTACGTTACCATATTTTTTACTCCTTTATTCTAAAAAACACTCAGAAATTATTTCTTGTATAATCTGCTTCTATTAATGGTGGGCTTTGCGCATTGCTAGAAAATCTTGGAATGTATCTGTTGGTTTGGAGTTATGAAACAGAGCATTTTCTTTCACAAAAGGAAATCTACCTGCATGGTTATAAGGTGGACATTACATCTATCCCACGTGACATTCTGTGTCTTCAGGCCTTAGAGCAAGAAATCCAAATGCATATTTTCATTTCTTTTCCTGTGATCTGAGCATTCAGTAACTAATTTAAGAGTCATTATAAATAAATGCAGAATTCTTTTATCTTGGCTGCAGACAGGCTCTGTTTTTGTGCCAACAGTGGTGGTTACAGGCTGATTTCCTGCAGTAGCTTCATTGATCAGAAGTCCACTATTGCTGGTATTTTGAAATGAAACCATAGCTCATCAGATACATTGTTTTATCTCGTGTTCTAGCTTCCAATTTGTCTTTTCTCTGTTTTGCCCCAGTCTGTTGAGACTGGTCATGAAAATGTGGGAATATTAACGTTTTTTTTTCAGAACTGAAAGGCAGGTTAAACCCCACACCATTTGGTGGACCGATGTGTAATACATCTTTGTCCATAATGATGTCCCCAGAGAGCATTGTTTCCATTAAAGTCAGGGCAAAAATACACTGCTCACCATATACATCCCTACAGGTATTCCTTCATGCAGTAGCGCAGGAAACTTGTGATCTTTTGGCAGATTTATTCAAAGATTGTGGTACGTGGCACTAATTCCATCTCATTGTCAAATAACCATTTATTAAATCTTCTTTAGGAAGTTAGAATTGCTTTCAAATAAAGTATTTTGGTGCTGTCACCCTTTCTTAGGATTTAACGGTGTTGTAATGTTCTGTTGTAATGAGTGACTCACATTGACTCATTGTTTCATTGTTTCTACACATTTCCTCTGCTGATGCTTTCCAGATTTTCAGGGTCTTTGGAGATTTATTCATTCAATTCGTTTGTTGCACTTTGCTTTTCCCATAGATAAAAATCCATGGAATACATCTTTCATGGAGGGCTGGGTTTACCTAGACCATATCATTATGGCTGTGTGGCCATACATTGTGGCTGCTGTCAGGGAGCAGATATAATCTATTTTTTACAATGATGTGGAAACGCTTCATCCACATAATGCTGCTTTTCTGTTGCCTTTTGGCTTGGAATTTGCTTAGCAAACAAATGTTGCTTTTTTCCATCCTATAATATGTCCTGTACAACAAGTTAGTAGCTGCTCTCAATATTGGGATTTACTGTTCTTCCTGTGGTAGATACTGGTTTCCCCAGTTTCTTTTACCTCTCATCTTTCATAGATCTTGAGCTATGTTAATCAGATCTTTGCATGGAAATATAAAAGTATTGATATTTTTTACATGCTAAAGTCAAGCCAGTCCAAAAGACCGGATTGCTTCTCTTTCGTTCTCCTTTTTTTAAATTTGAAATAGAATTCTCTACCAGCAAGCAATAATTTTCAAGGATAGAAAGAAGCTGGAAGTTAATAGGGCAGTTTGGAAAGAGTAATAACCCTAGGTTGTGTGCTTGATTATCCCCTGGTTTACACCTTTTGGAATTCACAGGAAGAGTTACCATAAATGTATACATTTTGTTTCGTTTTTGGCTTGTTTTACAGAGGTGTTTTGTTGCTTGTTTTACGGAGATGTCAATGATTGCAAAAGATGCAGGAGAACTTCAAAGTAGGCTCAATATCTGGCATTTGTAATACCACAAAATGAACAGAAGCATTCATTCACTGGGACATTGCCAGAGAGGCAGAGTGAAGGGCTAACGTCGCTTGTTCTCTTTATTCTCTGAAAATGAGAATCAGCTGAGCTATAGCAAAAATGGGCACCTTTTAGTGCCACAGAGGCCAACCCAGGAGATAGCTTTTCATGTTAGAGCAGAACGAAACCAACAAAACTTCAAGAACTGATCCTGAAATCTGCAGCCTTATTTTCTAACGTGATTACTGCTCTACTTGACAAGCTCTTGTGACAGGTTTAATAAATGTAGTGTTCTTCCAGGACCACTAACAGGAGGAAAAGATGGAAATTCAGAATGTTTTGTTCCCATTTTTTCCCTCCTTTTGTCTTGAAGGGTGGGTTGGTTTATGTTATGATTAAGAAGACAAAAGAGCTTCACACCTATTCTGTCTTTTGGTATGAGAGTCAACGATTAAGTGCAAAGAGGTGGCTGTTTGGCAATAGTTTTGTAAGTGCAACAGGATATGAAGGATGTGAAACGCTCACAGTGTCTCAGAGATCCCAGTGCTGCAAGGGCGTGAAGCCAGGTCCAGCTCCCAGGCTTACTGGCTGCTGAGCTTCACTGGAGACTGAGCCTCAGGGTCTGATATTCTGCTTAAAAAATCCATATATTGCGCATTTGCCGCTGTACTTCGTGTCAACTGGTTCCAGATCAAGCAGTGTAAGTTAACGCTTCGGTAATGTACTTTGAAACAGCAAATTGTTTGACCAAATCTGTGGAGAGCTGGAGGCCCCTTTAATCTGGATAGTTTCAGTCAATTAGCATTCATAGTCTTACAATTTCTGTTGTAACGAGGTACCCAGTTCTGCATTTGAAAGCAGAGATAAGCACCGATGCAAAATACCTTTTGCTGGCGGGATTTGGAGATTCTCTTTGTGTGTCAGGGTCTGAATATTTGCCTGTTGCTTCTCAAGTTATGCTGGCTGAGAGTGGAGCTATCTGAGTTACCCTGAAGAAATGCAGGAGTCTGGAAAAAGCTTTAACTTTGGACATTGTTGTTCAGAGTAGACACTAGGAGCAAAATTATTCAGAATTATTTGGAATTATTTCTTTCTCCTTTAAGGGGTAAATGTTGTAGAACATTGTGGCTGCTGGGTAAGGTGGTGCAAAGCCTACTGAAACCGTTTCATTAACCACCTCCAAAATGGGGCTTCAGGCTGTTAATGTTTAATGAAGCAGTGGATAGTTACTTCTCTTAGAACTGTGAATTCTTTTAAATTATAGGGCAAGACATTATAAACAAGGACAAGTCCTCAGTGGGAAAGAAATCATTTTGGATATCAAACACTGATTTTTAGCCATTAAATGTCATTAATGTATTAAAAATGTGTCAGATTTTGACCTGTCTCCAGTGCCATTTTAGACTCTTTCATGCATGAACATACATAGAATTTCTATCACTTAAAGGTATCTTGGCATCACTGGCATGGCCTACTCTGCTTTTGCAAATTACTTTGTCTTCTTTGTGGCTTTGCAATTCTTCTTCTTGATGACACATCACTGATAATGTCACTTTCAACAGTGACTGTATGAACACTAAGAATTACTAATAATTTTCTGACAGTCTGTTTTTCAGATAAAGACTTTCCCTTCCTATCTTTCTTTCCATGAAAACCCAATGGTGACAGATTTTCGGAAAAAATAGTGCCTAAATCTTTGTGTTTAAATATGATTTTCTTCACGTGGTAGACTGTGCTTCAAGATTAGGAAGATACTAAGGCATCTTTAGATAAAGTCAATTTGGAAGGTGCGATACAGAATAACCTTGTGAAGATTTCGCTCTGCAGCAAGTAATTAAACATGGTTTTAGCATACCATAAAATATGCAATTAAAAGAAAAAAAAAAAGGTTGTGCATACCGACAGGTAATATAGTAAATTACAGTCCTGCAATGTCTTTTACCTGCTACTGTATAAGCAAACACAGAGATTGTCTTTTGTTGAAGGTCTTTTGATCAGACAGCTAAATGTTGACCAAACTGAAATATCTGTCAGTGTGTGAATCCAAGGGCCAAAATAAGGATATGTTTCATAGGAGCAAAAAAGGGATCCAGACAAAAAAATATAAAAGCATGTGGTCTGTCATGGATATTTTTCTTGTCTGCAAAAAAAGTTGTTATGAGACCAGTCATATTTGGTAGTGTTGAGGCAACCATCTAATTTTATTTTTTTTTTTTTGGTTGAAAACCGTCAAATCTTTGGAAAGTCCTCCCATTCATTCTGCTCTAAAATGACATTTGAGTAGATTGCATGAAGCTGCTTTGATCGGGTGTGCAGAGCTTGTTCTTAAGTTCCCGTGTGTGCACAGGAGTGCTGCAGCCTGCAGTCACCGATATTTGGGTGAGTGCAATTAAACCTAAAATGGGCATCACAACTGATTTCTCTAAGAACAGGACTACGCAGAAGACTATCATTTTCATCAGTTTGCTCTGAAAATAATGTGAACGTAGGAAATGAAGATTAGCAGTCTTCTTTTGCATTCTTCTCCCCTTTTCCAGGTCTCTTTCTTATAGCAGGCAGTTACATTCCCGTGCAGCAATAATTTAGACCCATGTCACCGCTGTAATGACTTTGGAAAGCTATAAAGACACAGTTTGCAGAGTTTTAAAGTATGTGCTTAAAGTATATTGCTGTTGAGCAAAGCACTTAAGCATGTGCTTAATTTCAGGTGTGTGGTAAAGTGTCATTGGATTTATTTATGCAGCAATCCGGGTGGCTGAAAAGTGAATTCAGGCCTGAAGCCTGCTGCCATGCAGAGATGAGTGTGGGACAGAAACAGAAGGGATGCCAGGAACCATGGAAACCGAGGGTTTGAAGGAAATCCTCAAATTTCTCTTGTCCCTTCCTGAAGTGGCTGAAAACAGCCCCTGGCAGTACCTGATCAATTCAGATCCAGTTGGTAAGGAGAGAAATTCCTTATCATCCAAAAGAAACATGATCCTGAAGCATCCCTGGGGTTTCTGCACTGAAAATGCTTGTCTTGCTCCAGAACAGTCTTATGAAAAACCCACGTGTTCACTATGTTTTAACACTTTTTCACATACTGGGAGATTAACCAGATTCAGGGAAGTTAAATCTAATCATGTTTTCTCTAGATTAAAAAATATCAAATTTCTTTAACTGCTCCTCAGGTCTCAGCTTTCCTAATTACTCATCTTGTTGCTTCCCACCTTCTTTCTTTTTCTTTTTTTTTTTTTTTTT
>VXBT01001846.1:188656-199190 GCA_013400235.1 Oriolus oriolus
TTTTTTTTTTTTTTTTTTTTTTTTTGGTAGTGCAGAGACTAAAATTAACAACAGACCCACAAGATCGATATTAATCAGATCAGATATTGGTTTTGCTGGCATATATATAAGCCCTGCTGTTCATCTCTCCCAGGACTGACGAGTGTTTTTTGGGCAACAGCATCAGGCTGCTGAGTCCCATTTAGCTCGTGGCTCGTGGGCTCAGTCCTTGTTGGTGCTTTCCAACTCAGGACACTCCAAGATTCTGTGATTCCCACTGCAAGATGGAGCATGGGACAATGTTTCTGTGCTACTTCTGGGCTGCACTTCATCCTCTTGTTGCTTTTCTGCACAGATTTCAGCTCTGCATGGGTAGCACTTCACACACTTCTTGATTGAATTTCACGTTGTTGATTTTGGGTCATTTTTACAGCCTGTTTCCAATTCTGATTCTGTTCTCAACTGTCTGTAAGAACACTCTAATGGCTGAAATAGTGATGAATAGTGATGGACTTGCACGAGAAGTCCCTGAGAGTTCCTAATTGAAAATACTTCCCCTTTTGGCAATTCAATATTAAGAATTGACATTTCACACAGCTTGTCAAACAGCTGTGCAATAATAATTTCATCTAAGTCTCATTTTCTTACAAGAAAATCATGTGGTATTGTTCTTGAAGTCTTGCAGCACTTTGTCCTGATTATTCCTAGTTTGTCAGTTGAGTGAAACTAGATGGGCTGGATATTATCTTGTCTGGATAAATTAATGCTGGCTATTTTTTTATCACCTTATTGTCTATAAAACCTAAGTTTTGTGTGTATATTTTTTTCTTTTCTGAGACCTAACAACTAAGCTGCTTGTGTGTACTTTATTCTCCCCTTACTTAGAGTTTTTGCCATTCTCCAATCCACCAGAATTACCCTGTCTTTTTGAAGTTCTCAGAGATTCCTCTTAAATAGTTCAGAGATGGCTGAAGCCTCAAATATTTCTGAGTGAGATTGATTTGTTGATTGGGATGTTGATTTATGGAATTATTTATTTCCTTTATGTATTTATTTGCATGTTCTGGTCTTCTAAAGGGTGAGCACATAGTTAACTAAGTACCTAGTCTCAGGTTTTTTGTGTGTGACAAGAGTATTGGAAACATCAGCTTTATTCCTTTGCTCCTTCTTTTGAAGTTTGCTTTTGAGGAAGACCTCTCTCTTTCACCTTTCCCTCATTTTTCCTAATCTTCTCATCGGAATAACTTTACAACTTTAGATTCCTAACCAGTTCTTTTATGTTCCTTCTGTTTCCCTGGTGGTTTGTCCTTCCTTTTGGAAGACAAAACGCTGTCCCCAGCGTATTCAGAAAGTTGACATAAATTGTATAATAAAAATCCTTCCTGCTGCCTGATCCATCCTGAGGGTGCGTCTGCACATTACTCCCATCGATACATAGACATGAATCTCAGGATGTTTGTGAAGCCTGAGGCTTGTGCTTGATTTTCAAGGTTAAAGAGGGAAAGAATGACTCCCTACAGTACAGCACCCTTAGTCGTGGTTCCTTTTATCCTTATGCAGTCATTCAAGGAGACATTAATTCCCTCTGGCTTGTTGAGCTGCAGACTTCAGAGCCAGCAGACGTGTTATTGGTACAGAGGCACCGCCTCCCTTTTCCCTTGTCCTGCTCTTCTTGAACAATTTATAGCCCTTTTACAGCAAAATCCCAGTTCCACAACGCATCCCATTAATGCTCTAGTGCTGCTTATGTTGTTGACTGTGTGCTAAAATTTCAGCCTCTTGCAGCTGTTTTTCATTTTCATGGTATTTACACATCACTATCTTAGATGCTTAATTGGGGGCTCCCTTTTTTTCCCTTTCCTATAATTCTGCTTCAATTTCCCAACCAAATAGCTGGCCTGAGAGTTTCAGACTTTCATCATATCCCCTTTTCTGCCCATCTCTGTGATTTTTTTTCACTGTATCAGCCTAGCTTAGGGGTGCGATGTGAAGGATAGCTCTTCTCCTTAATAGCATTTTTTTTCCTCAAACCTACTGGATTCTCCAGGGTTAGAAGCATCAGCAATTCTTTATCTGCCTCTCCTGCCCAATAGGCTGTTGAAATCCTCAAGAGGGTTTCTGAATGTAGCTCCCAGATGAGTAATGATGCTGAGGATGGGTTTTAGATATTTATTTGGAATCAAAGTACCTGTGTGTCAATATGTGGTCCTGTGTAAGTCTCCTGGGAGGACCCTGTCAGCACACTTGGGAAGCCTGAGGTTTGTGCCCAGTTCCCAAGGTTAAAAATAGTCCCAAACTTTCTATAACACTTCTCAGTGTCTCCTTTTAAGTCTTCAACTCTGTTATTTTCCCACTATCTGCATTTTTTCTTACACACTTTGCTCCTAATTAGAGATTCTTGATAACAGTACTGAAAGGGAAAGAGCTCTCCTTTGCCTCAAATCACACTCTGTGACTTCAAGTACCCTTAAGTATCTCTGCCACCTTCTTTATTGAGCAGAAGTGCTGAAGTGACTGCCAAACTGAAAAGTCACAGAATAAGATCCAAATGAAACGTCTGGTCACCATAATCAGAACTAGGACTGAAATAAGAGTTCAGCCATAATGCAGTCTAAATGCAGAGTTCATTTGGGGTGATGTTTTTGATTTGGGAAATGCTTGGTTACATCAGATTGTGCTGATAGGAACTGAGTAGACTGCTGCTGAGTAAGGTGATGTCTTCATCTAATTATTCCTCTCTTACTTTTCTAGATACTTCTGTTTCTGGGATAGACTACATCAACAGATTTTTTTTTTTTAAATGTGGCACCAGTATTTGGAAACATGAAGGGAGATACGCAATAAACTAGTCTCAGAACTTATTGCTGTAATTAATATTCTTAAACATTTGCTTATTTCAGTTAGTGTTGTGATTGCCAGTGTTCAAGAGACACCCTACTATACTTTACTGAAGAATTTGGATTAAAAAAGCAAAATTCTTCCTAAGTCCTGTATACTCATATATTGTATGCTTAATATTTTGCTCACGATTTTGACTGGAGAATACTTCCTTAATTTACTAAAGGTTTTTGTGTGTGTGTGTGTGTGTGTGTGTGTGTGTATTCATATAGTTGTTCTGCTTTGCCTTGGGCTGTAGTTGTGTTTCCGTGATGGATGAATAGGTTTCTGCGTGGATAATTTGTATATCAGTTTGTAAAACATTTTCAGATCCTTTGAGAGAGAAAAGGTATTACACAAATCTTGGATAATGGATGCGTGTTTTACTGTACAACTGTTTGATGCCTTTCATTATGTAACATCTGCAATGGATGAACAGGCTCTCAGCACAGAGTTCTGTGACAGCTCCATTTCATAGTGCAATAACAGCACAGAAAAAAGCTCAGTAGTACAGTTTTACCCAAAACCTCTTCTGCTTCCCTCTGATGTAGTCATAAGTCTTTTGGGATGCCAAGATCTGCCCTATCCAGTGACTGCTAATCAGAACTAAGGGTATTGAACAGAGAACAGGCACTGCTGTTCTCCACTGTTTCCCCTCAAAGTTTTCAGACAACCTAGAATTATGGTGGCCAGCAGAGCTGCCATTTTTAAACCCAAGCTGGGCAGTGTTAGAACATTATTTTTAAATTTCAGCATAACGTAAGTACATGCAGTCATATCTCTGTTTCAAAGGATAACATAATTCTCAATAGAAATTTGGGGGTTAATCATTGTTAGCATCATAAAGCTTGTTGGTTTATTTGTGGAGAGAATTAGAGCTGGATGGAAAATACTTCAGAGGAAAATTGTCCTACAAAAATGAAGTTTGATCAAAAGAGTCAGGGGAATTATATAGATTTTTACAAAATTTTAGAATAGGAGAAGAGAATAATTTCTATTGGTATTGGAATGTTTTCTTTCTGGCTTAAATTAATTTTGACTTTTGCAATGTAGTAAAATTAACATAATGCAATAAAACTAAATTAAAAAACATAGTAGGGAAAATGTATACTTTTTCTTAGTAGTAAGAAATGTAAGTAATCCGACCTTATTAAAACATTTCACTTAGTTTTTTCCCAGATTTATTTTATTGTAGATTATGGCATTTTGTTATGATTGTATTCTGATTTTTAACTCACATCATTCTCTCAAGTTTTTTCTTTCTTCATTTTTCTTTCCCTCCTTGCCACCCCCCCGAATTAGCAAGTGGAATTTGGTCTGCCTAATCCATCCCTATTATGTAGTGTACAAGGGCAACATTTTCAAAATTGCTCAATTAATTTAAGTATTCAGAGTGAGTAATTTTTAGTAGTAAGTGCCTAATCTATTGAGCCCTGTTTAATATCCCACTTACTTCCTGGCTGCATCCCTCTTGGTTAAATATCTGTGAATCTGACAATTCTTCCAGGAGTACCAGGTAGATCTTGGATTCCTGAACAGGCCAATTGCATTTTTGTAAACTGTGGTTAGGTCATAACCTGGTTCTGCATATAAATCTCAGTTCTTTGTCAGTTATTCACCACTGATGGGGGATCCTCAGGGAACCATCTGCTGTTACTGTATATCCATGCACTCTGAAGTTCTTTGAGGAACAGCTGCATGGCAACCATTAAGGAGAAAAAAAAAATCAGCCTTCCTCGTGGTTTTAACCACGAGGCTACTCTAGTAATCTTTGTGCTTTTTCTGGACATATTTCTGATTTATACCTATGTTAATGTTAGAATTCTGAGTTCCCAGACCAGTCATTTGTTGACCAAATTTAAACTTAAGTTATAAAATGTTGATAGATTTGCAAATATATGATTACACTGGATTAATATATTTTATTTCTGTTTCTGGATTCATATATTTTACTACCAATATTCATTAGGAGAATTTTAAAGGTCTGAACCATAATTTGTTTTGCTGAACAGGTCAATCCTCAGTACAACTTGTACTGTTTTCTCCCTCAGTTTCAGGTGTGTCTTCTTAAGAGTTACAAAGTAAGCCAAAAGTTTTTATATGCAAACTCTGCTGTAACAGATTTTCATGGGTGAGGAGCTCTTAGAGTAACTTTTGCCAGAATAAAGATACAGTGCAATGGGCAGAGTAAGGGAAATGCATGTTTCAAAATCTAAGATCTAGTCTTGCCTCTTCTCAGCCTATTCCATAACTTGGATAACTGCTTTCTTGAGTAGAAGTAGTGTTAGTGATAAGCACGAGTAGTTTTATATTATATTATAATTTAAATTGTAGCTGTTTTATATTAGTGAACTGCTTGTGAGATCAGGATCTTTTGCTGGAAGCTGCCATTATGATTTAAATTCCACTAATACCTTTGTATACAGTTTCTCCATAGAGACTTTGGGAGTAGGGCAGACCTCCCCTTTGAACTTTGAACTATTGTTAGAATATGCTGTTTGTTGGATAATGAGAGTTATTTTTGTCTATACTTGGTCTTGTTCTCTGTACTTCCACTGAAATATTTGCACATGTATTTTAATAAGTCTTGTAACTTTCCTGCTGGAATATATTTGCATTTATTTGTATTAACTCAGTGTTTGCATTGATTATTTTATCTAAAACAAGACAAGGAGAGAAAAACATGAGTACAATTTATTCACAAAGAAAATAGCTTCTCACTGAAGCAGGCGTTGGAACTTAATGTGTTTCCGAATGCAGCAGGTGCCTGGAATTTTCCCTCTATCAAAGAATTTCTTAAGAAGCAAAGTGAAAATATTCAGTTATTTAAAGCCATAATTTAAAAAGCATTCGGTACGAAACCACAATCTGTCTGTTTTTCAGCATTATGTGACTCAGAGTGGTTTTCTTCTGGAGAAGTATTTTTAGTGTCCTCAAATTCACAGATCCACTTCAAACACAAGTGAGGAACAATCATCTTAACTTTTCTTGGGTTTTGGTGACATTAGTTTGATTTTTAAGTTCACCTTTTATAATTTCAAGGATTTTTTTTTCTTTTTTAGCCCAGCTGCCATAGCTTTAAAAGGAATCCGAAATCCATAATCAGAGTATATTCATAAGATTTGATTTGAAAAAGCCTTTGACAAGCTCTCAAGCCACAACCTTGCAGCTTTCATAAACTCATCAGCTGGACTGCACAGAGGCTGTGGGTGATATGATGAGAGTCTTTTTCCCTCAGTTTTAAGAGCCTGACTGCTGAAGTTCTTGGCTAGATGTGATTGAAAGTCTTTTGATCTCAACTACAGAATCACAGAATCACAGAATAAGCTGAGTTGGGAAGGACCCACAAGGATCATCGAATCCTGGCCCTGCACATGACCATCCCCACGAGTCACACCCTGTGCCCTAGGGGACTGTCTAAACTCTTGAACTCTGTCAGACTTGGTGCTGTGATCAATTGACTTGATGACAAAAAACCCCAGACACTGTTTGTAAGGATGGCTCAACTGGATGTAAAAGTTACAAGTGGCTTCTTATTTTTATGGGAATGCTTATAAATAGGTAGTATTTACATCTTCAGTGCAATTACACAGTAAGGAGGGCCATATAAAATATACAGAAAACAAAACTGATGCAGGTTTATTCCTTGAAACTCTACCACTGGGGCAGCAGCAGACTTATGGAACATAGAACTCACTGCCAAAGGAAGGGCCAGGACCTTCAGTGTGCCAGTATCACTGTGCCTCTTCGTGGTGGCCTGAACAGAACAGCATCTGCGTGACACGAGGCAATGAAATCACTTGACTATCATAACCAGGTTTTCTGTCTGTACTTCAGCTCAGACCCTGCAGCTCCCAGTCCATGTCCCAGGGCTCTGGAGTGATTAACACATGCCACACATGCAGCCTTTGGCACCTGGGCATGCTCCCAACTCCTGCTCTGGCCTGAAGAGTGATAGGCAAGGAGAGTGATAAACCACCAGGGTTTCTTCAGGAAGAAAAGGCAGAATTCCCTTTACATGTGGCATCCTCTGCTGTATTCTTTTTGCACATATGTCTGGCCCCTTTTCTTTTCAAACAGTTTCCTGGCTTGCTGGCTGCCTGTCCAAAAATTTTTACTGCGTATTAGTCTGCTGTGTCAACACAACATATGTGTAATTGAGTCAGCGTGCGACGCGAGCTGCAGCGATCGAACAATACTCTGATGGAGCTGATCTTCAGCTTATGTGGAACATAAAGAACTCATGCTATGTTTTGACTCATGCATCCAGACCTTGTGTGTGATGAGGAAGATGGAGGAAGTTACAAGCAGTCTGTAATACACCATTTCCATGGAAAGCTGGATTAATGTAATGCAACTGTGAAAGAACTGATTGAAAGGATAATTCTGTTGCTTTCTGCAACTATTTCACCCAAGCCTTAGAAGCTTTCTCTGGTGATACCATGAGGTGTTTGGGTGAAAATGGTACAAGGAACCACCATAAACACCATACAACCTAACTGCTTTACCCATATGGCAGCATTTCAGTACCAGGCTGCAGTTTCAAAGATGCATCCTGTTAATGGCTGTAGAGCGTCTGTTCCTTTAAACAGCCCAGTCAAATGACTTTTAAACAGTAATTTGCTAAAAAAGACCTAAATAAAAGTTGTTGCAGGCATTAGTGAAAACTGGTGAATTAATATCACCAAAGCATCAATACTATAAACCAATAAACCAACATTCAAAAATAATGATAAAAAGTGAGATTGAGTGCTGTAAATTAGAGTCTTGGTCTGATTTTAAGATGCTTTAGATAAGAATCAGTGTGTATAGAGCCAATTCCCAAAGTCCTACCCCAAAAATTTCATTTCCCATAATTCTAATTGATTTATGAAAACCCAACAACCAGCATGGACAACCTTTGTGAAACTTATGCTGCATATCTCAGTCCATTAGAGTGATAAAGCCTCACAGTGAACATATTGTTAATGAACTATTGTTAATGTTACTGCTAATGTCTTTTTCCTTCTTGATTAACAGTGGAACTCCATCACAATGGTTCTCATTGAAAACAAGCTGAAAGTAATCTCGATTGAAACATGCCTATTCAAACCCTAAATCATTAGAATTCTTCAGCTTTGATGAGGGCTCAGTAATTAGTTGAGTTGCAATAGACCTGTGCCATAAACAGCATGAATCAGAACATGTCTGCTTCTAAGACTTATTATTTGTATTACTGTAGCACCTAGAGGCCACAGGCAAAATCTGAGTCTCCGTGTGTTATACATTGCTCAGTGCAAACAAGACCCCAAGTCCAACAGAATGCAGCCAAAACAAAGGCAGGGCTGGCAGTGAAGGCTGCTCTGTGGAAGCAGAGCAATAGGTATGGCAGGGCACAAGATGCCACTTTTGCTGCCCTTTCTGCTTTTTCTTTGCGTAGTGCAAATGTTAAAGAACAAGAGACAGCAGCAGACGGCAAGGAAGTAAAGGGACAGGGCTGCCAGCAGCAGGGGTGGGGAACAATGAATTATAAGAGGGAAAATAGATATGTAAAAGGGAGAGGTAAGGGAAGAGATGGTGTGAAGAGAAGCACAGGAACTGCTGATTCCTGATCTGAGACTATAGATCTCAACTGTGCAGGCGAGAATGATCGTGTAGTTGGGTCTCATGCAGGGGGCTGGGGATGGCCCACGGTGTTATGCTGGAAAGGGATGCTAAAGTCAGCAACAAAAAGAGATTGAGTCAGTTAATTCAGACATTTCTCCTACTCGAGGCATCACCAATTATACTCATATTGCTCCAGACAGACATTTAGACAAAAATCAAGAGATTATTTTCATTCTTTGGTAGCACCTTTTAAGCATCTGAACATAGTTTCCGTATCAGCTCCTGGTTCTCTTAAGACTAACTGATCCAGGTTATTTTCAGTTTTCCTTCAGAGCACATGCTTGCCACACTTCTGATTCTCCTTGCTACATGTCTGTGTTGCTGTGCATTCCCTGACCTTGGCTCCTCTGTTCAACAGCTGCCCTGCCAGTACTGGCTGGCAAGAGCAAATGGACATGATGCTGGAGAAACAGTTTTGTGGATACTTGTTTTAGTTATATTCAAATTATATTTTTCTGTACCAGATGAAACTGTCCTGGAAGACAGTGCTGGAAGCCCTTGTGAGTCAATCTAGGTGACATTCACTGCTCTCCTACTGACAGGTTTGTTAGCCTATTAAAGAAAGAAATTAGGTTTGTTTGACATGATAAACTCATGACAAATTAATGGTGGCTATTAGTCATCATCTAGTTTTTGTCTAGGTGCTTGCAAAGTTCATTTGCTTGGCTTTTTTAATGCCTCTTGACTGGTGGAGGAGTCAACACAGTGATGGGTGATAGTGGAAGGTGGAAACACTCAGTGCTCTTTATTCTGTGGCTGCCTGGTGTGTAGTTCCTCAGTCCCATGTCATCTTCCTGTCCCTTTTTAAACAGTTCCCAGCATAGGCTGAAATCTTAGATCTCTGTCACTGCTATTAATTATGCTCACCATCCAGTCAGAATTGACCTTTCTTGTGAGGTTTGATGCAAAATATATTAAAAATGATCAAAAGCTCCTCTCACTATGTGCTGACAGCTTTCCTTCTACCTTGCAGCCTCCTGAGACCCAGGCTGACTAAGACAGTGCTGGGGCTCTGTCTCCTGACAGCCATGAAATCCCATCCCAGTGCTCCATCTCCTGCATGGAGACAGTCCTGTGTTCTCGATCCTCCTGAACGCTGGGGCATGAAACCAACCCGAATGAACAAGCAGCCCAGCCCAAGCCTAGGTGTTTCACCTACTTGAGTTTGAGGTTCTTTTCCCTTGCAAAGGCTCATGTTCACTATGCCTTGAGTCAGCATCTGTCTTCACAGTTCAACTGTTTCCTTCTTGCTGGTTAGAATCAAATTTGAGATGTTCTCCTTTATTCATCCTTACATAGAACGCCCCTTGAAGCTACCTGATGATATGGCTTTGGGACACAGGGTAAACTGAGTCCCTATGGTACTTCCTAACGCTCTCCTTTTTCCTAGCTCCGTATCAGGGCCTCCTGTCCTGAGTTCAGCTAAAACGGTCCTTGGAACCCCTTTCACAGCCTCGGGCTTCCCAAGATGAGTGTCTTGGTGCAAACCAGGGTTGTGATGCCCCATGCCGAGCTTCCCAGGCCGGGGCACGTTCCGGTACAGCTGGGGAGATGCGCCTTTGGCGGCTCGCTGCAGAAACGCCGTGGCGGGGCTGGACAGCGGCGGGACAGCTCCTGCCCTGCCCGGCAACACCGCAGCCGTGGGGCACCAGAAGCGTTACAGCAAGCAAACAGCGTAGCTGGGCTCTCTTCACCCTTTCCTTCCCTTTAGCCCCTCTCGCGGTTTCCGCCGCCGGCGGCGGGGGCCGGTTCCCGCGGGGCGGTCTCGGCGGCGCGGCCCCGCCGCAGCTGGCAGCGACGCCCCCGTGGCGGGGGCGCGGATGGTCTCTCCCGGGCCGGCGGGAGCGGCTGTGACACNCCACTTCCAGGGGAGGCTGGTGTCATGCGGCTGGCGCCGAGGGAGGGGTGCCCGGGGCCGCAGCAGCAGTGAGAGGCGCCGCGCCGAGCCCCTGCGATGACAGCCATGAAGGAGCAGCCGGCGCACCCGGGCGGCAGGGGGGAACCGCCGCCGCCGCCGCCCGACCAGGCGCGG